>JAXIVJ010005271.1:0-75420 GCA_036785665.1 Chirona hameri | reverse complement strand
ATATATATATATATATATATATATATATATATATATATATATATATATATATATATATATATATATATATATATATATATATATATATATATATATATATATATATATATATATATATATAAGACATAAATACATCGTATACCGATATGCTAGATATTATTAGTAGCTTATTGGTACATAACAGACATACGAAAAAGCTCTACCATGAATATCTGTGAATGTCGTCTGGGTCATCCAAGAGGGACACAACTAGCATTCAGTTTATGAATCTCTACGCAGAACACACCTTATGATTCCTAAAAAACGCCTGAATTTCTGTGTCAATGTCGATCTATTTATTCATCATGTATACACATCTGATGCAGCCCCTGTGAAATCACGCCACTGTTTGCGGCCAGATCTGGACTTCTACTATCGCCAGGCGGCGGCAGCGCTGGCACAGAGGTCGGCGGCGGTGCCGCGGCTGCTGATGCCGCCGGCAGCTGGCGCAGGGCCACCGCACGCGCTCAGCTCCTTCGGCGGCCTCCACTCGGCAGCCCACTACCTGACCGCGCTCTCAGGCAACTCCAAACCGGGCGCTGAACACACGTGATCGGTGACCGGCGGCCAGTGATGAGCAGCTGGCGCAGGGCCACCGCACGCGCTCAGCTCCTTCGGCGGCCTCCACTCGGCAGCCCACTACCTGACCGCGCTCTCAGGCAACTCCAAACCGGGCGCTGAACACACGTGATCGGTGACCGGCGGCCAGTCATGAGCAGCTGGCGCACGCGCCACCCGCGGTCAGGTGCGATCGTCCGACCTGGAGCTACCTTAAGCAATGCCTGAGGGCCAGCATTTTCGTTGAGCGCCCTCGGTCCCTTCCGAAACGGACGCTGCCAGGGAGAGTAGTCCTGTCGCAGTTGCTCGGTGGAGTCGGCGGCCGATCTTCACACGAGGAGAGCTGCAGACCGTGACGGACTGACGGAGCCACTGGTGTTCCATCAGCGCGACTAGCTGCCAGCTGTGGCGCCGGCATTGTTGTGAGCATAGCACTGCGTCGTCGCACCAGAAGGGTGCACCTGCACCGGCAACCAAAGATCAGACACCGCCTGGTCGACACCGCCTGTCAGGATCCCCGGACGTCGCACCAGAAGGGTGCACCTGCACCGGCAACCAAAGATCAGACACCGCCTGGTCGACACCGCCTGTCAGGATCCCCGGACGTCGCACCAGAAGGGTGCACCTGCACCGGCAACCAAAGATCAGACACCGCCTGGTCGACACCGCCTGTCAGGATCCCCGGACGTCGCACCAGAAGGGTGCACCTGCACCGGCAACCAAAGATCAGACACCGCCTGGTCGACACCGCCTGTCAGGATCCCCGGACGTCGCACCAGAAGGGTGCACCTGCACCGGCAACCAAAGATCAGACCGCCTGGGCGACACCGCCTGTCGCTTGTCGAACTCTTCTGGGGTCTGTTCGACACCGCCTGTCGCTTGCCGGATTTATCTGAACTCTTTAGGGGTTTCGGGCTTCTGGAGTCCCCAGAGTCCACGGAAACCCAGGACTCTGGAGGCGTCTTAACTGTGAGGCGTCTCTGGACTGATTGGGCATCAGGATGTGAATGGAACGAGTGTGTGGCGTGTGCGTGCCGGATGTTGAGATCGCTGACGGTGCTTTAAGTTGAAGGATGGTTCCTCCGCGACGGGGGAACTCATCGCTACAATAGTGTGTGCTTGTTAAGCAGAATGCTGTTTGTTCAAAGTATTGCTGGTGATAGACACTGACTTCATCAGCAATTTGGTGTTAAAGATTTAGCTGTAACTTGTAAAAGGTTGGTTCGTGCGCAATTTGTGCCTGGTTCTCACTTCAGCCAGTATTGTATGCATTTACTAGGTTGTCGTCGCGACACTTCGATGTATGGAACGTTTGCGATGAATTGCTGCTGAACTTTTTTTTTGTCCACACCCTCTCAAGTTATTTGTCGTTTCGTTATGTTCTTCATGTTGATTGTTATGATCTACCCGGACCCGCTACTAAAATATGTATTTATAGAGTTAAGATTATTAAGAGTGGTATATGAATGCTGTATGCATTTCCATGCAGTAGTACAGAAAGCAGAAAAAAAGGAACCTCATTGTAGCACAATGCGAAGCTGAATCATTTTGACCCAATCAATGTTACTCTCTTGAGTTGTGTAGTCTCTACTATTGCATGGAAACCCATACCGTATGAATTTTACAGTTTAGTTTTACGCGACTGTGCAATAGAACTTGTTCAATGGAACATTTTCACGTGAAACTTTTGAGGACCCTTCGCGGTGGATTTTCAATTGTTTTCCACCGTGCTGCAGTGCAAATTATTGCACTGTTTTTATCAAGAGGAAATCGTAAAACCATGCTATAATATATTTTGTGTATTGCTTCTATGCGCTCATCCAACATTCACTGATGGCAGGGCGACGCATCTGTCGCCACTCCACGGAACTGAAGAAGAAAAAATCAGACCAGATGCCGCAAACTGTTATTCTCGTTCAGCCAAGTGTCCCGCGATTGATTTATCATTCACTATAATGCTCCCTTGTGCACCTGTATGGTCAGCATGGGCACACAGTGCTGACCGGAATTTAAGTGCGAATGCAGCTGACATCGTTAATAAATCATTGTTCACATGCAGAGTATGGTGGTTCCATTGTTACAAGAGCATGGGCTGGCAGAGAATACAAGTATAACAGTATTACAAGTATTGCATATGTAAATTGCGACTGAAGACAAATACCATACTATCAAATAATATACCAAACTAAAATAGTACCAAACTTCTGTATCTCCAAGGATCAGGTATTGTATTTCAAAGTACGTTGCAAACAGAAACTGCAAATTTGTCTTTTGCCCAGACATGTGCCATGGTCAAGAATAGGATCCATGATCCACAAGGTCCCACGACAAAATTATTTTGCAGGATCCAAGATCCACAGGATCCCACGATACAATAATCATGCATGATCCAGGAGCTGCAGGACCCCAAGACAAAATGATTTTGCATGATCCAGGATCTCACGACAAAATTTCGCCAAAAGATCCAGGATCCGCAGGTTCCAATACAATTTTGCTAAAATATTTTGAAGGATCCATAAGATCCCATGCCAAAGTTGTGTGCAAAGATCCAGGATCCACAAGATCTTACAAACAGTATTTTCTTAAGGATCTGGGATTCAGCAAAATTACAAATTTTCTCTCTAAAGATCCAGGATCCAGAAGATCTAAATGTCGTACGTGCTACGTGCTACGACCATTACAATGCATTTTGCATTGATTAGGAGAACTGAGGAGAAGTGAAGCACCACAATTTGGCCGTTCCTTTGACAAGAATCAATAGTTTTTACTGTTTAGCTTCCATTCAAGATGATAATGACCTCGTCGCGAAGAAAACTTGACACACAATTGCAAAACGTTTCGCACCTCTTTACGAACCCCTGGCACTGGTGTGGGGTGAGCGCGTCTGCTTATATCATGTTTGGTCGGTGCCTGATGAACTGAGACTTTACAAGGAAGAGTTTAATATCAGTTGTTAGGATTATTTATGCTATTCCATTGCTGCAGCCAAGCTCTTGACTTAAAGCCCACGGCGACTTGGAGCTCTGAAGACGGGTACCTGATATTTTGCGCGTGACCGGAAATCTTTAACTATTTTCTCCCATTTCTCGTCAATTCAGATTGTTCGTGCTGCTTGTGATAATTTACATCTGCTCTATGCTCAGCACAACACTTGCTTTCCAGAGATATAAGTAAAAGTATGTTTTTGGAGCGTTTTGATAATTTAAGTACTAACATTAAGCTGGAACATTCTTTCTCTTGACACTTTTCTTCCAGATAATTCAAGCAAATTGAAAGGTCATAATCTAATGTAGAAAAGGTCTCTTGCTCATTTCTGGGTTCATGCTCGTTTTCGGGTTTGGGCCACTTTTCATCGAATGCCCACAATGGGTAAAACTTGGTCTCCCGCAGGGCGTCTTGCCATGCAATCAATGACCAGTCAAGCGGTCCGAGGTCGCCAGCACGTTTTTGCCCATAACTCTTGACAGAATGAAATAGATGTGAGAACGACACTCCTGTGCTTTTCTCGTCGAAATATATCCGACGATATGTAGCATCCAGCAGCAGTATGCAGCACCTGGGCCATCACATGAACTTGGATGACCTTGACCTGAGGTCAAATGTCAAAGTTGACCTTAACCGTTCATTGTGAATATGGTTTCAAGCGCCTTGACAGTACGAACAGGATGACGTTAAAGTTATCGTCGTATCTTCATCAAGTAAAAAGTTATT
This sequence comes from Chirona hameri, assembly GCA_036785665.1. Taxonomy (NCBI): domain Eukaryota; kingdom Metazoa; phylum Arthropoda; class Thecostraca; order Balanomorpha; family Balanidae; genus Chirona; species Chirona hameri. The sequence continues at coordinate 71,112 of JAXIVJ010005271.1, read as the reverse complement.
GAAGAAAAACAAACTGTCTGACAACTAGAGCCCTTCATGGAGTGGAATCCCGTACGGGAATGGGACCGGGACGGGAATGGGTGGGAATGTGGCAAACTTTTGGGAAATTAACGTGTTGGAACGGGTTACGGGACAGACCACACAATTTGTTAGCACCACAAGTGAAATATGCTGAAACGGGTGGGAACGGGACTGGGAGCCCCATCAATTATGAATTCGGATTAGAACGGGTTTGGGTCTGGCTGAATGGGCTGGAATGGGATGGCGGCTAAAAATGTGTCCCGTGAAGGGCTCTACTGACAACGAACAGCCAGCGTAACCTTTGATAACCTATTGAGCCTAAAATGTTGGCCTGATCTAAAAATGGACATCCGTCCAGCGAGTGCATATTTCAAGAGCTTTCGATTGCTTTTTGTTCGTTTGTTCCCAGCTATCATAGTTCCGGATACATTTGGGTGAAATCTGAGACAGACTCCATGAGTTTTCATGTTTGACCTTCGATATCCTCTGTTGACCTAAATATTGATCTGGGCCAAACAAAATACTGAATAGTTTCGACATGAATTCTGACGAGCTATCAAACGGTATTTTTGGTTTTCGCCTACTCCCCATAGGAGTAGATAGGGCGGTTTGCCCCGCGGGGCATGACGCCCCTTTTGCATTTTTTTGGGGGGGAAATCGTCGCCTAAAAACTTGTTAAATGAAGAAGGTAGAATTAGGCGATGCAGAATGCAAGGCATATCTCCAACCTATGTCACAATGCTATCATTCTCCGCTTCCGTCAAATAAGAAACGAGATTTTCAGCAAAAAGCCTATAATATCTTGCCCACCTTACCCTATTTGCTTTTCCGACTGTGTGTTCATTGCGGTATAGGTAGTAATTATTATTATATTATATTACCAGTAAGGCGCCGTAGTTGGCGATGAACGAGCGAGCGCGAAGGAAATGTATAGGGAATTTCAACTCGATCGGGCGAGTAGCTTCTGAGATACAAAAAGGGGTGCGCACGTGCGCACGTGCAGAGGCATCTACCTTTGACTTGTGGGAAAGTGGGGCTGAGAGGTTCCTAACCACACACCAAATTTGAACACAATCGGCTCAGCCGTTCCAGAAACATAGAATAGGGGTGTGCACGTGCGCACGTGCAAAGCCACCCCACCCCTGACTTGTGGAAAGGCGGCGGCTGAGAGGTCCCTAACCACGCACCAAATTCGAACACAATCGGCTCAGTCGTTCCTGAGATACAAAATAGTGGTGTGCACGTGTGCACGTGCAGAGGCACCCACCCCTGACTTGTGGGAAACTGGCGAATGAGAGGTCCCTAACTACACACCAAATTTGAACACAATCGGCTGAGCCGTTCCTGAGATATAGAATAGGGGTGTGCACGTACGCACGTGCAGAGTCACCCACCTCTGAGTTGTGTGAAAGTGGCGGCTGAGGGGTACCTAATCACATACGAAATGTTCACGTAATCTGCCCAGCCGTTGCGGAGTTATTGCGAGACAATACTTTTAAACACCTCTCACGCGGCACGCGCCACGCGCAGTGGTAGTAGTCACCCACATGAGTCGGCACTGGTCTCAAACAGGGTAAACAGGGATGGGGCTGCTCAGGAAAGAAGTCAGATTGTCAATCGGACGTGCGGTTATAGAGATATGGGCTTATCAAAAGCTTCGCCACGGGTCGGGTCGGGTCGGGTCGGGTCGGGCCGGGCCGGGCCGCTCATAATCAGATTTGTCGCATAGTTGGCGCCGTAGTTGGCGATGAACGAGCGAGCGCGAAATAAATGTATGGTGAATTTCAACCCGATCGGGCAAGTAGTTCCTGAGATACAAAAAAAGGTGCGCACGTGCGCACGTGCAGAGGCACCCCACCCATGACTTGTGGGTAGCCGGCGGCGGAGGGGTCTCTAACCACACACAATATTTGAACACAATCGGCACAGGTGCACTGCTTTACACCAGAGTTCGCCATGAACCTGGCTGGCCCTACGGGCCATGGGCTGGGCCTGGGCCGGGCCTCAACTTTAACCCGCGCACTGCAGGGGGGGGGGGGGTGATTTCCGCCCCCCCCCCCCCCCCTCAGATTTTTCGCGGATAGCGAACAAACGGCGGCGCTGCGCGGCGCCGGGTTTTGACACACCTGTTAGGACATCAACTGCGCACACTTTGAGAAGAAAAAAGACTCGGGTCATCTCAGGTCAGGTCACCAGACCAGGTCAAGTGACCACACCTCCAAAAATGTTTGCAGTTGTGCCAAAGCCAGAGTTTCTCACCGATCAGTTTGAAACTTTCAGAATATCATGAGGGCATCAGTACTTACAATTCGTTAATCTCGGAATTTTGATATCGGTGGCTTAACCCGCGAGTTACTGGGGGGGGGGGGCTATTTTTTGCCCTCCCCCCTCCCGTTATTTTGCAATAACTCCTAAACGAACACCGGTATCGTCACCAAACTTGCAGTACTTTCTCTCACATCAATTCTACACATGTTGGCAAAGGAAAAATATGAGGTTATGATAGATCAACCGGGAATGACGTCAGAGTGACGTCATGTTCTTCGGTTTTTGTTGCAAAATAATGGTTTGCGGAAAACGCTGTCAAAGGTACGATGTTTAAGATAAACGCAATTGTCTTACATCAACCTACTCACAATAGATTGGGCTATCAAACTGCTATCTCGGATTTTTGAGTTTTGTTTTTAATTCAAAATTTTGAGAAATCCAAATAAATTTTTTTTTAAACCAAATTTTTAAGAAAAAATCAGAATTATCCAAAAACCGGAATATATGTAATCGAAACGTATGCGGTGAATATGTGTACCAAATTTAAAGTCGATATCTTTAAAAATGACCGAGTTATGACCTTTAAATGACAAAAATCGACCACTTCTCACAGCATTACTATGCATAAAAAACGCATTTCCATTTTTGCTTTTTACTTCTATTTATATGGAACAAACAATGTTCTAAGGTCATTTTTCGCGTTCTAGACGAAAACAAACTCATAAACATGTGTTACAACGCCTAATGACCCTAATCTGCAGTTTGACCTCGTGACCTCGGATGACCTTGACCTGACCAAAGGTCATAAACAGCTTAGAAAGGTACTTAGAAGTGTCACACACACGAATCATATCGATTTATCGACAGCTTATGCGTTTAATATCGCAATTTTGCGCGACAATTCCATCCATCGAGACCTTTGGACACGGTCAAACATTTTTTACTTGACCTGACCTGTGACGTTATCGGTGACCTCGAGGTCAACAATATTATGTTTCCCTCAATAAATTTCCCAGGGCTATCGAATGCCGTTTGGATTTGTACATTCGGTCCAGTAGTTCCGGAGATCAGAGGGGGGGGGGGGGCAAAAAATAGCCCCCCCCCCCCCCAGTAAGTCGAGTTATGAAATGTGGAAAAGGTCTCTTACTCATTTCCCCAGTAACTTGCGGGTTAAGGTCAGGACAATTTCGTAATCTCCCCGTAATAAGTCAACGGGAAATATACAAATGCTTCCTATTTCTAGGATATGCATGATATTAGTCCAATTACTTCTGGATCATGTTATTATAAGAAATTATTGATGATCCAAGTGTAAGTTTTGTTCAGTGACCCCTATGGGGTCATTTGAGGTCATGCGAGGTCACCATATTTGTTTTTGTCAATAACTCCCGACATAATGACGATAGAGAAGTAACACAGACAGCAATGTGTTTTTCTCGTCGAGAAACGTCTTCCCATATGCAACATTCCCTACTTGGGTCACCACTTGACCTTGACCTGAGGTCAAGTTTTTAAGTTGACTTAACAAGGTCACAATGTATTTCATTCAAAGTGCCTTGACGAGATAAACACAATTGCGTAAACAGTTTTCCGTTATCTTTATTAAGGAAAAAGTTAATAGCAAAAACGATTTTGCAAAAAAACAGCATTGCTTTCTTTTTTTATCTCTGGAGCCTCAAATATTGACCTGAGATCAATTTTGAGGGCAATTTTACGATTGTAAATTTCACTGGCTGGCGTTTACTTTTTTCAGTTTGTTTGTAACTAGCATAGGTTCCGAGATATAGGGGAATTTCTGGAGCGAAGTCCTAAAACAGGAAAACTGGAACATTTGACCTTTGATGACCTCTGGTGACCTCAATTTTGACCTGACCTAAAACAATACTGAATACTTTCGATAGAACTTGTATCAATCTATCAAATGACACTTTCTGCTTGTCGCTACGTAGTGTAGTTTCCAAGATTTCATAGGCGGGAGGCGGAAATCACCCCCCTGCAGTTCGTGTTCGCGCAAAGCCCCTGCAGTGCGCGGGTTAAGGAAATCACCGGGCTCTGGACGGGCCTGGGCCTGATAATTTTGAAGTAATGCGCGCGCCGCGCAAGCTTAGGTCAGAGCTCAATAAATATTTTAACCAGCAGTTCACTTCCATATGACAGGTGAGTGATATTGAGCTCACCATAATAAATATTGATTGAATAGTGTATCAACACTCAAATCAATGATAACAGTACTATCAGAGTTATATGCAGTAGTACTACAGAGTACAGAATAAGGATACCTACTAATACTCAGTCATCATGTACATGAACACCTGAATAGGGGCGTCGTGTCCTGCAAATGATTGGTAGGGCCCCAATGCTAACTTTATAGATTTGAAGGTCATTGTTACCATCATGCAACGCCATATGCCAAATGTTAAAATGTGACATTGGTAAGGCTCTGGCCCTACCAGGCCTATAGAAAACAACCTGAAATTATGACAGAAAATACCCGCACCTGCAATGCTGAAAATGATAATCTTACATCCATTTAACAAAACAAAGCATTAACTAACCAATATCATCAACCCCATTGTGCATGAGAGGCAGAGGCATAGATCATTCACAGGAAATTCGAAGTTCAAACCCCTACAAACAGTTTATGGGACTTCAAGTTTTTTTTTTAAAATGTCGCTGTCAGACATGCAGGATTAAATCTTACCCAGTTGAGAACATCTTCAATCAATATTTTGATCCGTTTTGTCGAAAAAACACCCCACAACAGGTTAGCTCACACAGGATACGCTAGCTCAAACGTTACATGCTTTCAACTTGAAAGCAAACACTTATTTTTATGACGTATGCAGTTTCCAAACTCGCACCAATTGATATTGTTAGCATCTATGGCTAAAAGCTTGCATTTTTACGTTGCATTTCGCGTACATAAATGGAAAAGTATTGTATTTGAGCATGTATTTATTTTTATTTATTTGATGCAATGGACGACAGGCACATACAAGCCCAGTTAACAGTCCAATTCGCATACACAATCAAACCACACACAATTAACAACCAACGCACGTCGACACACGTCATCCTATAGCTGCTTTATATACACTAATACTTTTGCTCGAAATTCCCGAAGCGAGTCATTGATCATATCCACATCTTTACATTTAAACATGAGCTCATTGACATGGATGGGAGCCCTTACAAAAAGACCCCTTTGGCAGTATCTACTCTTGCGAAAGGTACATTCATGACACCACGCGTCCGCTCTGTCTTTCTCGTTGTTTTGGGCGCAGCATGTAGAGGAAAGCAATTTAACAGTGCGGAGGAATCAATGTGACACCTGTACACTTTGCACACAAACATGATTTATTGTCGACGTCTACTTTCTAAACAGGTTACATCAAAGGTACGCAGCAAATCAGGATAGCCAATTGAGAGTGGTACGATATGACAATGAGCATAATAGTACAGCCACTGAAGAAAACGATGCTGTACTCTCTCTATTCTATCTAAATGTGTCCTTGCTGCTCCTCTCCATATAACACAGCAGTATTCTAAGACCGCACGAACGTTGCCATTGTAGGCTGTCAAAATTGGTTTCCAATTGAAAGTTCGTACCTTGCAGCCAGTCTGCATTGATCGCATAAGAACTCCCATAATCTGATTTGCCTTTGACACGATTGCGTCTATGTGGAATAATGATGCCAGTTTTATAAAATATTTGTACAATGTCCGACCGATGTCCAATACCATTGTCAGCTGTCCGTCCGAAACTGTCCGAAAATCATTGTTGGTCCGAAATTTGTCCGAAAGCAGAAAAATGTTTGATATGGATATGAATTACCCGTGACACACTTTCTGTTTTAATAAAAAAAAATAACTAAGTGATTTTCGCGACAAGATATCTTTTGGAATTCCGAAAATGATTGTACCGATTGGCACCACTAATGTGAAAGCAAAAGGTTAGCCGTCTGTCCAATATAACACCCAGATCTCTGATGCTCTGAACAGTTTCTAAACCAGTGTCTCCAATCGCATAATGTTGCACAATTGGATAGTGTCTAAGTGTTACACTAAATGACTTACATTTTCCTGGATTAAGCTTAAGCTTCCAAGTTTTTGACCAATTGTGGAGCCTTGTAAGATCGCTTTGTAGGTTAATAGTATCGCTAAGCTCTGATATTTCTGAGTATAATTTTATATCGTCTGCAAACATTCGACAATTTATTTGAATCTGTAACGGAAAGTCGTTAACAAAAAGGGAAAAAAGCGATGGTGAAATGAGACTTCCCTTTGGAGTGCCGGAAATAACACTGCCACGAAGAGCATTTGCCGTTCACTGCGACCCTCTGCTTTCGATCCGACAAGAAAGATGAGCACCAATTTAGAGCCTGTCCACTTACACCATATGACAGGGCATATTTTAACATGTTATCTGGGATGGGGGGATGCCCCCCAGTGAGCCGTTTTGCCCCCCCCCCTAGCCAAGACATTTTACCCACCCTGATTTCAGTAATTTTAAGTCATTTTTCGCCTGATAGTATTAAATTAAAATAAAATATACTTACCTGGTGATAAATTTAGAAAAATCAAATGATAAATTCCAGGATATTCCTAAGTTTCAGTATTTCCCAGCCAAAATTAGTGTCTTTAAATTATTTCCGAAATAGCATTAATTTCAATAGGTACCCTTTAAACAATTTCTCATTAACGGCAGAGCAGGGGAGATCAGGGATTGTTGGACCAGGAACGTCGCCACAAAATTTGGAGTGGGTGTGGGGTGGGGAGGGGGGAGGGGCAACCAGGTGGTTGCCACCCCCCCCCCCCACTCCCATAATGCTAATATTAAAATCCTGCTAATCTTGGGGTCCGGAGGGATCTTGGGGACGACGCCCATGGTTGGGACAAGGGAGATATTTCAATAATGTTCCTTCCGTAGAGTATATAAGGGAAGAATCTGAATATGAGCGGCCCGGCCCGGCCCGAGCCGTGGCGACGCTTTTGAGAAGCTCATATATCTGCAACCGCACGTCCGATTGACAAGCGGGCTTCTTTGCTGAGTAGTCCCATCCACCCTACCCTGTTTTGAGACCAGAGCCGACTCATGTGGGTGACTACCACTGCGCGTGGCGCGTGCCGCGTGAGGGGTGTTGAAAATAATTTTATCGCAACAACTCCGCAACGGCTGGGCAGATTATGTGCAAATTTCGTGTGTGGTTAGGGACCCCTCAGCTGCCACTTTCCAACAAGTCAGGTGGGGTGCCTCTGCACGTGCGCACGAGCGCACTTTTTTGTCCCCGCATCTCAGAAACTACTTGCCCGATCGAATTGAAATTCACCATAGGTACAGTGCAGTGCAAATGTTCTGTCCACTTCCTCGGCACCACCATGTCGGTGCGGTGCTGTTGGTCTGTCGGTGCTGCATGCCGTGGAATCCAAAACAATTATTATAGCCCTGGCCTCCAATATCGGGGGTGAGGGCATAAATAGTTGCATTGGATTCCACTGCGTGCAGCACCGACAGACGCGCTGGTTGTGCTGAGGAAGTGGACAGAACATTTGCACTGCACCGGACATTTACTTCGCGTTCTCTCGTTCATCGCCAACTGCGGTGCCTTACTGGTTCGGCAAATAAGTTATGGAAGCAAAATGACGCATGACCTCTGGGTCAATAGATTTTCCTCGTGGAGGTTGCAGGACAAAAATGTAACATGGATCTTTGTATTTTGCAAAAGATTCGTGAGTCTGGTGAACATTGGGAAAGTTTAGCCATTCCCTGGGGATTTATTATATGCATTTTCATGTTTCCCCAATGACCTAAAATTGGGAGGTCATAAAATCTACTTTTCCTTAGGTCATCTATATAAAAATCATCCGAAATAGCAGAATTGTTGGTATTTATGACCTGATTAAATCCTGTAAGTTTCCTACTGATCGGTTAAACAATCTGGCTATGGCACGACCATATATTTTTAGGTGGGATCACTAGACTTGACCTAGTGACCTGACCTGATGAGACCCGAGGTAAAACAAATCCGCAGACTTAGGCATCTGATAGGCAAACAGTTCTCCAAAAATGGTGGTGCAAAACGCCGTCGTTTCCCACTATTTCCGAAAAACCTAGGGGGGGGATATCTGCCCCCTGTTGTAGCGCGTGTTAACGTCTGCCACACAGATCCACCCCAGAACTAAAAATGCTAGCGATACCAATGTATGGATGTACCTACACCTAAGAAATTAAAGTAATCAACCTTCGGTATTTTCATGCTCTGCATGCCCAACGTGTTCAACCTGCCGCACGAGTTGGATCAAATTACACAAATAATGGGATAAGTTGAGCAATACTTAACATTTTATTTCGTGTCATTTTTGAAGTATAAACGTGGGTTTGTGAAAATAACTGTTTTTTAATTAGGAAAGGTCAATTTTCGGACCCTTCCAGTCTTTTTTTTTGTTGGGGGGGGGGGGGGGCTCTGGCTCGACAGACTCACTGGATCCACCGTTGATTATTGAAGCCGTAGTTCCTATGCAATCGAAGTATGACATTTGGAACAGTATTGCGGTAAAAACAACATGACCTTGGACATTGTAATTGGACTTAGTTATGACAAAGGTGCAAGTACATAAATAAGTACGTTGCAGCAATACAAAGTATTTTTTTACATCTATGGTATGGCGTGCGTTGTTAGGCAAAAAACGGTTAACTCGGCATTGGCTGGGGTTTCCAAACACCTTCCATTGGCTGGGGGGGGGGGGGGGGCGTTTCTCCCCGCCGTAATCATGCTCCCCGCCGTAATCGCCGTAATCACTACGAATTCGTCGGTGATTCGTCGGACGCCGAATATTCGCTCAGTTTGTGTTCGGTAACACGACGAATCTGCAAACGAGCGAATTCGCCCGACGAATTCGCTCTGTCGGAGCGCGAATTGCCAAACCAGTTGTCGGGAGGGCTAATTTCTTTTGCAGTGTGCCGACTCTGCACAGCATTGCTGTATTGACTTCAGTGTTGCTGAGTACTGACAAAGTTCAAAGTACCGTGATTTCTGAAAACAAGTAAAATAAACACACAAACCAAGGTCATATAACTACACAAACCATGACACGGCGCAGCAGTGACAAAACCGGCGGATAATGTTGTTTCGATCGAATTCGAGCGAATTCGTTGGATTCGTCGGAGAGCGAATTCGTCGTGTTGCCGATCGCACCCATTGACTTATCGGTTCTGGGGTGTTTTGGTCGATTCTTCGGTAATTATATATTTATTTCACCACAAGCTATTTCAGCATTGAAAATGTGACAAGGCGCTCAGGATAGTGACTGAGGAAGGCGGAGCGGGCGATGACGAAGACAGTGGCGGAGATGGGACGAAGACAGTGGCGAAGATGAGACGAATACGGTGGCGGAGACTGGGACGGTGACGGTGACGCGTCACTGGCGGCAGTGGTGGTCGGCGCCAGAGCCAGGTAGAAGTGGCGGCAGTGGCGGTCGGCGCCAGAGCCACGTATAAGTGGCGGCAGTGTCGGTCGGCGCCAGAGCCACGTATAAGTGGCGGCAGTGGCGGTCGGCGCCAGAGACACGTATAAGTGGCGGCAGTGGCGGTCGGCGCCAGAGCCAGGAATAAGTGGCGACAGTGGCGGTCGGCGCCAGAGCCAGGTAGAAGTGGCGGCCGTGACGGTCGGCGCCAGAGCCACGTGCAAGCCTGTGGCGGAGAATATGATCTTAACCCTCGCCCTACGGGGGGGGAGTCCTAAAACGACCCCCTGAGGTTTTTCTTGCATAACTTTTTATCCATGCAGAGCATCATGCTGAAATTTACGGTGCTAAGAATACAACAATTATACGTATGCTGTAAAAATTGCATTGAAATTGGTTGAGAAATTTGGGAAAAATGATGTTTTGATGACGTCATGTTGGTGGAAAAACAATAAATGTTTGAAAAAATCGTAGAAAACAGAGTTTTGAAGAAAGTTGCAAACGCAATTAAGCAAAGATATAAAATGTCACTTTCTTTAAAATGGCAATATAGGATTTTCAAAATATTGGGTTTTTGACCCCCAAAATGAACAAAAACTTTTTTTAAATCACCACAAAATCAAAATGTTCAAAGATGTTTAAAAAAACGGAATATATGTGATAGAACTGAGTTTGGGCAATACTGAAACCAAATTTCAAAGAAATATCTCTATTTTTGACTGAGTGATGGCTCCCTAAGTGTAAGAAATTCATGACGTCATTTTTGTAATAACTTCTTTGAACTTTTTTTGACCAGATACTAAATAATTACCTTTTCATTATTTCTGAGACATAACTGGTTTAGGAACATGCCTTTTTATTTACATTTATCATTATTTTCATATTGAGGTTTTCTGACAGAGCAAAATAGCTGTTCTGGACGTGGTCGATCGAGGTCATTCACTTGACCTGGAAGGTCACTCGTTGACCCGAAACCTAAAAATTGAATACCGTTAGATTCCAAACATGACAGGCAACATGTTGGTTCTTACTGCGTTGCTCTGTGTTGCTAGGTTTGGAAGTTAACAGGGGGGCCTTTTTAGGACCCCCGTAGGGCGAAGGTGAAAAAAGCTCCCGTAGGGTGAGGGTTGAGGATCAGGGGGAGATGTGGCGGAAGTGTCTTTGTAGATAATGAACTTGAATATTCACGAGGTCGACTTAGAAAAATGCCCTGGATTTTTTATGAATACAGTGACTTATCGGTCCTGGGGTGTTTGGTCTATTTTACGTAATTATATATTTATTTCACCGCACTGGTGACTGAAAGCAAACAAAATACGCAAACAAATATGACGTCATGAATTACTTATACTTAGGGAGCCACGCGTCAGTCAAAAATAAAGATATTGCTTTTAAATTTGGTTTGGGTATATTACACATCTACAAATTACAAACGTTCTCCAACATATATTCCGTTTCTTTAATGTTTGAAAATTTGATTTTGAGGGCATTTTGTTTTTATTGTTTTTTTTGTTTTTTTTTTTGGGTCAAAAACCAAAATGTTCATAATTCCGAGGGAGCCTTGTTGTAGCTCTTGCCATCGGCTATCTTTTGACCTTTTTATATCGCATTTTCCTCATAATATGGCATTTGTACGGTCTGTTAACGTTTGACTGATTTTTTTCGTCAAACTCTTGTGTAGTGACGTCACTAAATTCGCTATCTCTATTTTTTTCGACTAAATTGCTTCATTTTTGCACAGAAGACGTATAATTTATGGAGGAGATGGTACCCGAAGTTTTACGTCGATAACTATTGGTTTATGAGATATTGCGAAAGTTCGTCAGGGGGCGACCCCCCTCCCCCCCCCCCAGCCAATGGTGGGTTAACTGGCATTTGCCATCAGAGTCATGCTTACGTATTTTTGCCTTTGTATACTATGTTTGGATCTTTAACCTCCCCCAGTGATTTTCCCTTAAAATAGGCCCTGCCATATTTTTTTTTTATGTATTAGGTTTGTGAATCAGGAGTTGATGGTTTATACTTTGAAAGGCAGCTGAAAAGTCTGTGTAAATAACATCAGTTTGCTTACCATTAGCTATGGATTTCCATGTCGTGCTAAGAATGCAAGCTAGGTTCGTCTCACAGGATCGTCCTGGTAGAAACCCGTGTTGGTGCTCGGATTAGGCAGGTTTTACGTGGGCGAACAGTCCATCACGTACCACTCTTTCAAGTATTTTGCCGAAAAATGGAATCAGTGATCAGTAGCGTACCCGGCATTCACTCCAGGAGGGGGCAATTTTTGCTCGGGGGGGGGGGGCATAAAGTACCCCCACCAAAAAAAAACTCACCGGATTTGGCCCACTATATTTTTAAAAGGGCATATTTTCACCATATTTCTCTTAAACAAATTAAAACAAAAATCATTCATTTTTTCGACTGAAGGGGGCACGTACAGACCTTCAGGTGTGTGGGGGGGGGGGGGGGAATTGCCCCGTTTGCACCCCCCCCCCCCCCACACCGCTTGTGTACGCCTATGTCAGTGATACAGCTCTATAATTAAACGGAAGCTTTCTACTACCTTTTTTAAAAACAGGGACAATGCTTGCTTGCTTTCATCTGGTCGGGATAGTGCCTTGTTTAACAGACAATTATCAGATAGTAGTAAGCGGGACAACCAATTGATTAGCACATTCCTTTATAACTCGAACACTGATGTTATCTGGTCCAGAAGCCAGAATAAATGCCAGCACATTCAGACTAGCCAGAATGGAGCTGATGCGAGAAGATGACACTACAAAATCTACCATCTCCGGCGAGTCGAAATCCGGTGCTGGTGGGAAAAATTCCACACTTGGTTCAGAAAACTTTTCCGCAAACGTGCGATTAAGGAGATCAGCACGCTCCACATCATCCGTCACTTCGCCTGTGTTATCCAGCAAAGTCGCAAGCTGACCCTTTCCACCTTTAACACATTTCAAACATGACCAGAATCGTGTGGGATTACTTTTGAAGTCACCTGTGATGTCCTTAACCCGCGAGTCACTGGGGGGGCTTTTTTTAGCCTCCCCCCTTAGGAATATTAGGAATATCTCAACAACTAATGAAGATATCGACGCAAAACTTTCAGTACCTTTCTGGGCATCATTTTTACACCTTTTAAGAGAAAAACATTAAAAAAATCGTCAAAAGTTTTTCGAGATATAGTGAATTTAGTGACGTCACTAAACACGATTTTGACGCCAAAATCGGTTAAACTTTGCCAGGCCGTAAAAATGCCGTATTTGAAGCAAAATGCAATCTAAAAACGCCAAAAGGTAGAAAATTGGAAGGGTTACAAACCAGCTATCTCGAAATTGCGAAACTTTTGGTTTTTGACCCCAGAAATTTCACTTCTTTTTAACAAATGCTCACAAAATAAAATTTTTCAAAGATATTTAAAAAAACGGAATATATGTCAGATAACGACATATGGGCAACTACCATACGCAATTTCAAATGATATCATCTTTTTTGACTGTCATGGCATATAAAGTATGGGTAAATCATGACGTCATATTTTGAAATTGCATTTTTTTGGCTTTTATTGACCGGATACAGACAAATAAATGCCAGCACTGTTTTTTTTATAGATAAAACTGATATAGAAGCATACTTTTTCATTTCGATTTATCAATTTCAAATTTTGGCCTTCAGTGACCTGAACTTGACCTGAACTTGACACTAACTTCACGTAAATGAAGTCAGGTGGTAAAATGACTACCACTATCGAATTATACGCCCAAAAGCATCCATGAAACATGTGCTGCATGACTTTCGTAGATATTTTGTGTGTAGTGACCTTTTGTGACCTGACGTTGACCTTGATCTTTTCCAACAATCTCACTTTAGCTCATGTGGGATATGTATCATACCTTTGACAGCACTTTGGGTGATTATAGGCGCAATCGAAGGCCATGGATGGCAAGTATTGTCCATAAACTCAAATACCTCGATTTTGACGTTTGACTTGATCGTGACCTGACCTGTGACCTTAATTGAATGTTTTTAAGTTTGCGTTAGGTTTATCTCATTGATCGCTTTCGAATGCCGCCTTGCGCGTCCCGCTGCGATCATTGGTTCTGAAGATACCAGGGGGTTAAAAAAAGCCTCCCCCCCCCCCCCCCCCCCCCCCAGTGAGTCGTGTTACAGAATATACCCTAGTGACTGCCGGGTTAAGGTACTCACAATATTTTACGCTTGATATTTTCTTGAATATCTTTCGACAATCCCTAAAACTGTTCACAGTGTCTGCATCCCTATTTCTTTTCACGGCACGGAAAGCAAATTATTTTTCAGTTAAGACTTTACGAACATCAGAATCAAACCAGGGAGGGAAACGCCGTTTCAATGGCACAGTAGGAATGTGGTCACGAATGGATTTTTTAAGTGTGGAGTAAAACAGATCAACAACATCGTTAACAAGTAAGTTATCAAAAATTGGCCAATTGATAAGACTTAATGATCTCCCAAGTCCATTGAAATCGGCACGCTTATAGTCATAAACAGTTGGGCGGTTGACAATTCTCTTGCCCACTTGCATTACTTGCACTGTACACCTGACCTCTATATTATAGAGGTCAGGTGTACAGTGCAAGTAATGCAAGTGGGCAAGAGAATTGTCAACCACCCAACTGTTTATGACTATAAGCGTGCCGATTTCAATGGACTTGGGAGATCATTAAGTCTTATCAATTGGCCAATTTTTGATAACTTACTTGTTAACGATGTTCACTGAGATAAAAATTACTCCCTTTTAGGCTCTTAGGGGGAGTAAGCAAAAAAGACTCCTCCAAATTAACTCTCGTACTCCTCAAAACACCCATAACCAAAGCTCTCCTCATTAAACTCCTAAACTCTTGTGTAGTAGTCTTCTTAACTCTCCCCAATATTTCTTTAAACCCTCTAGAATTCCCTTCAACGCCCCATTACTCCCCCTCTTAAACTGGCTATGATTCTTCATTACACCTTCCAGAATTCTCCCAACCCTGTATTACTCCCCTACAAAACTCCACTTAATTCTTTATTACTCCGATACAAGACTCCACCTAACTCTTCATTGCTCCCCTACAAAACTCCACTTATTGCCTCATTACTCCCATACAAAACTCCACCAAACTCTTCATTAATCCGTTCTTGTGTAGCCTCCTGCATTCGTTTCCACTCCTTTAACATTTATATTTTGGACAAGCAAAACATTCACATAAAGTAACCAGAACAGCTTATATTTGCATTGAAACGTAAAACATGACGTTCATGAACTCAAACGTGACGTTCATGAACTCAAACGTGACGTTCATGAACGTAAAACGTAAACACTGTCTGCTGTCTGACCCCAGTCGCCACGACTGTCACCGACAACAGTTCCCGCTGCTCAGCCTCGTCCCAGGGTCAGCTGGGAGGCCACGATAAAGCGGTTACTTCAGCTACTCCTAATCATTTAAAAAACGCAAATACAACTTTAAAAAACGCCATCTTCGAGAAGCAACCACAGTTATTCAGACATTGTGAAATCACAGGTGAAAAATACACATTCGGTTCGTTATTGTAACGAACCGAAGGTGCATTTTTTCACCAGTGATTTCACAATGACCGAATAGCTGTGGTTGTACATTCAGAAAGTACAATGCCAGATGTCAGAAAGCACACAGAAAGTACCAGATAACAAACGTTGCGACTAGACGACTAGACGACTAGACGACTAGACGACTAGACGACTAGACTAGACGACTAGACGACTAGACGACTAGACGACTAGACTAGATGACTAGACTAGACGACTAGACTAGACGACTAGACGACTAGACTCCTCCTTATCAGACACGTCTAGTAGCCGTGTCTACAGCATGGTCACCATCGTATCCATGTCTTTTTTGACCGCAGGGTCGGGCTGCTTATCGACTTGCAGATCAAACACCTTGGTCCGCAGAACCCAGTTCAGGTTTCGATTTTTACCTGTAGTTTTCATGTTAAATATGTAAAAGAGGAGGCCCCAAAGCAGAAGCCCCTCCTCCTTGTCAGTACCTCTGACGCACACTACTGATTCGGCTGCGAGTGCAATGTCCCCGTCCTCGCCCTCCAGAAGGACTGGCATAGCGCCGAGCCCATTCTCCGCCTCGTCCCGCAGCAGGTGAGCTTCATTCAGAACGCGCAGCAGGGCATCGACAACCGATCCTGCCGGTACAAGAAATCTAAGGTAAACGAATTTCACCAGAAAGATATTCAACATTTTGTACCCACAAAAGTCACAAAAGTTGCATGCAAATAAAAACGAACGAATGCAAAAATTATCTTTGACGGAGGTTTGTATTTTAATGGCATCAAAACCGTGCATTTTAAAGACGTAATTGGCATTATTTCCAACGATTTTCCGAGCCGCTCGAGCTGAGTTAAGCAGAACTATTGTTAATATTCGAGTCAGCAAAACAGTTGTCACAACTCGAAGTAGATGAAACATCAATTTGACAAGACACTCTAACTCAATTTATTATTGTATTATTCTTGCTTTAGTATCCTAGTCTTTAAGATATGGGATTTTGGTATTTTGAATGTTATATGAGAAATACTAATTTCGCATTATTTTGACAAACAACCAATCAGTACGCATGGTATTTTGAAACAGGGACGACATGTATTAAGGCTTTAGTCTCAGGTGGGTAGGAAAGTACAAAGAGGGTTGGAAACTAACCTGGCGAGCACGCGGTGGATGTTTCCACGTTAGTGAAGAGTGCTTTCATCCGCTCTTGCGCAGCCGCCTTCACCGCCCGCCCGCATATACGTTCCATCTCCTTCCACAGCTGGAAAAAGTACACAGTGAAAAAGGCTGGTCTTGTCTCGTCCGACAATCCATAAGTGTTATTACTCATTTACAGACATAGGCGTAGGAACAGAGGGGGCGGGGGGCGGGGGGCCATGGCCCCTCACTTTGCGGCCATCTTTGGGGCTAAAATATGTTCTTTTGCTTCGTAAGGAAAGTTTGTGATGGCAAAAAGTTCGCCGAGACGAGAACAGCCAAAATCTGCGATGAAATCTTCCATAGGGGGGTTGGGGTTTTCTAAAGACGAGATAAAAGTTTCACTACCCCCCCCCCCCCCCTCGTGACGTTCCTATATCCCTGTTTACAGACCATCAGTAAGTGCCTCCATGTCTTGTGCAGGGTCTGACTTATTGATTTGTTCCAGTGTCTTGACGAAGGCGCAAAGTCGAAAGCTGCTCAATACAACTGTCTAGTTTGCAATTATCTATTTCGGAAGTTATGAGAGTCTGGCGAATTTTTGCAAACTTTTAATACAATGTGTCTCAAAACAGCGTTCATAAACCTTAGAAAAAGACAACACTGCTCTTCGAAAAAGCAACAAAAATGTGCACTTTGTACTTAAAAAACAGACCGCATTACATGATAGTTATGCTGCTGCTTTCAGAGTTTAGCATTTATATATCTACTGATCATCAATTTCCCCACCATATTATTCCTTACCTGATCTTTATCAAACAGTTTTGGATACAGCTTCTTCCGTTTCTTCACTGAGGTGCCTCCCAGAACCTCCTGCCGCCGTCTCGGGAAAGTAGAGTCCATGCCACTGTTTATGATGTCTTGGGCGGCATCATCCTGAAGCATGGCATTCATGGAGATCTCATCCTCTAGACGAGTTTTCGCCACTTCAGGTGCATGCCCAGGAAGTTCTTCGATGATCCGTCTCTTCTTGTCCTGGTTCGCCTCGCGGACACTGACGACACAAGGCCTGTAGCTTCTTTTTCTTGAGTTCTTGAACTTGCTCTTCAGACGATGAGCGAGATGCTCCTGACATGGCAAAAAGAGCATCATTCGTCAACGCAAATATCACTCGTTTCGGTTTGAACAGGTATGAGTATGAGTAAGTATATGGAAGCGCGGTTCGGGTGTACTAACTTTGCAAACCGTCTCGCGCAATTGCAGCGAGTTGTGCACATGCGATGGTTATATTTACCCAGTACGATCGCGTGTTAAAAGCACGAACTTTACCGAAGGATGACGACATAATTTGAGTACATAGCGCACCAACCATCCGTTCCACATATTCAATCATTCTTATTGTTTGGTGAAATGCACCTGATGTGGCGAAAATATTTGAAGAAGTGGAAAATTTGAGAAGTTAAATTAATCCTGCAAATCGAAATAATTTGGGTTTACCATAGGGAAGGGAGTGCCATATAATTTGTCCATATAATCTTGGTTATATGGCACTGCCCCCCCCCCCCCCGCCCCCAATGTGGGAAATCACGAAGGACTGTCAAACTCACCGCAGCTGTCGTCTCGTTGAGGCCTTCAGCAAGCGACGGATGCGCTTTTAGGATGTCCTTAGCCATGGGAAGGTAGTTTGTAGGATAGCTGGGAGACAAGGAAGTATGTTAACATCAACTTGGTATGGCAGGAAGCTGGAAGCGTCTGGACTTGAGTTCTGCACGGCTGAACTTTTCCTTGGCCTACCCGCCCCACGGCCGAGGCCTCACAGTCACAGCCGCCCACAGCCGCTCCCAAATGTGTACAGCCGGCCGTGAGCCGGCCGAGCTGATTTTGGTAAATTAATTTTATTTGTGTTTATTTTCAGTCTATATAGTGTCAAATATGAAACACACATTGTTTTAAATTAAAACATGGATGGTTTCTGCACTTGATTAAATTATGTTACAGCAATGAGCAATGTTAAGTTTAAAAAACTAACAAATTAAGGCCAGAACACCTACAGGAGTTGGAGTGTCAAAACAACTAGAAGTATTGTCCCAGTCAGAGCTGCATAATCTTACGCACTTGCCCACGTGCGAAGGTGACAGTTTTGGAAAAACGATGGGATTTTGTGACAAATTTCAATACAAAAGTGATCAGATAAGAATATAGTTCCTCTTCAGAAATTTGGTGATTAGGTCAATTTTTATAGTTAGATAGAGTTACTCTTCAGAAAATTTGGTGACTAGGAATTTTGGTGAAAACAAAGTATTTTGGCGTCAGGATATATTAAATCCCAGCTTCACGAATGGTAAAGGAATTCCCCACGGTGCCAAAACTTTGCCAAAACTAGATGCTAGGCGCTACAAAATCTTACCCACACGGTCAGTGGGCCTATTCCTTCACCACTGTGACAGTGACAAAGTTCGCGAACTTTGGATGTGACAATTCCATGAAGGTGATACTTCAGACATGCACAATTTCCTTCATGTGGTGTTTCCCGCTGAGCTGCCAAGAAAATGTTCTGCTTGGTGGTTTGTTTATATCAGAACGCTTTCATCCGGTGTGTTGAAGTGCGGCTGGGCGATGTTGTATGGCGTTCTTTAAGTTAAAATTAACTGTTGATAATCACGATGGGTTCCCGTGAAACAGTAATTTGTGGTTATTGTGATGTGGACGCTAGTTCTGGCCCTTGGAAAGGAAAACCACAGTATTCAGTAGCAGGACAGTAGCAGGACATCAAAAGAAAACATGCTGAGCGCTTATCGGAATTCGGCAAGAAACCGCGAGTGCGCAATCCATTCTGGGACAAGTTCTTTTCTACACAGGCTGGTGGTGATGCAACAGGTAAGGCTGAGTCAAGGGGTGGGTCTTTAATTCTGGCTCATTTTCAAGGGCGGGTCCAAAATGACGAACACGTTGGTGTGTATGTGTGTGTGGGGGGGGGGGGACAAGGCCCTAGATTATGCGGGGGGGGGGGGGGTAATACTTCAGTAACGCACCTCCCCAGTTTATCGTAGTCTTGAGGTACCTATTAGAAGAAGAATTAGTCAGCTGACGGTATATTTTATTGCAGTGAAAATGCCGCAGAATAATTTCGCGAGCCAGTGATTGACGTGCAAGGTCACGTCGTGGTGGCTGCGCGGCCGACCTTCGGTCTCAAATACAAGTCCTGCGCTCCGCCAGGAACGGAGGTTTAGGGAGAGCGTGATAGGCAGGGACGTAGGAACGTCACGAAAAGTGGGGGGGAGTGAAACTTTTATCTCGTTTTGGGAGAACCCCAATCCCCCTATGGAAGATTTCTTTGCAGATTTGGACTGTTCTCGTCTTGGCGAACCTTTTTCCATCAACAACTTTTCTCACCAAGCAAAACACAATATTTTAGCCCCCAAAATGGCCGAAAAGTGAGGGGGCCCCATGCCCACCCCCCCCCCCCCCCCCTGTTCATACGCTTATGGACTGATAGGGTTTAGTGGTCGACTTGTTTTCACTCTGCAATAAAACATACCGTCAGCTGACTAATTCTTCTTCTAATAGGTACCTCAAGACTACAATAAACTGACTGACTCAATGACTCAATGACTAACTGATAAACTGACTCAATGACTAGGCAATCATGCATAGTCGCAGATAAAAATTGCAATTAACGCTACCGCCGCATTCACGAAACACTGTAATAAATTGAAACAACTGCATCACAGTAACAACTAAAATACCTCATTATCACTGAAAATAAAGAATAAAGCACTTACTATTCACCAGTCTCGCGACATTCTTCGTATACGGCTGCTGCCAGACACGTCCAGTCGGCGCGGCCGAACGTGGCCCCACCCTGCAGCTTCTCCCGCGTACTTCTAGTGAGGCGCTCCAGCTTCAGGAGGCTGCATGTTTCAGGTTCAGGTGTCTTCGCTTCGCCTGAAGAAATACAAAAAATACTGGTTTCAGAAAAGAAAACACTTAACAAGGTACCTAAAAGGGGAAACAGCCACCTTTAAATACAAAATCGAGTTAGACACATGTATAGTAAATCACGTTAGCATACCCGTAACACTGGCAACATTAGCAACATTTCACCAATTCCCTGCTTCATGATCCCCATACTTACACGCATTGTCTTCCCCCAACTAGATATAAGATCCTTCTAGCTAGATCCCCATACTTACGACATATACGCATTGTCTTTAGTGCCCCTGAACGTTATTTGGCAGTGGGTAATTTCATGCAATATCATATGCATGGATCACAATTGTATTTTGGGACATTGGCGGTCCCAGGGATGAAATTAGGGGGGAATTGTGGACCCATGGCGTGACCCATGGCAGGGCCTCCTCTAACATGTTAACAGGGGGGGCTGCGCCCCCCCCCCCCCCCAGTGAAGCCGCCAGCCCCCCCCCCAGTCGAGGCAAAATCGCGTCACTGGGGGGGGGGGGGGGCACCTATTTGTCAACGGATGTATATACAAAACGACATCGGTGGAGTAAATGAAGGCAACAATCTTAAATACACTCAAGTTTAATAACGAGAGCGATAAAATTAGTAAATTAAACTCAGATAATAATTTCATGGCAAATATCGCTTCAGTTTCGGCGCAGAAAAGACGATTCTGACCAGTGTCTGGACAATGAACAAGTGCTTTTTGGTGGCAATCGGCACAGTGGAAGGATAAGTTTGTTTCCTTTGCCAGGGACCGGGATTCAAATTCTTCGACGGGCCTCTGGAAAAGTTGACCCGGCCCCCAATACCCCTCGGAACAGGGTGAGAGTTCCAATTATTGCCTTGGTTCCAAGAGAATGTAGTGCTTGGTCCACAAATGAAACCAAACCAAAGAAGTACTCTCGTATGTCACGACCGATTGAGGGCCTGAGGTGGCCCTCAGCCGGTTAGAGGGCCTTGGGCCTGAATAGGCCTCTGGCAGGTCTTGATAGGATCTTAACCCGCCATTGACTGGGGGGGGGGGCGTTTAACGCCCCCCCCCCCCTGATGAATTTTCGCAATAGCTGGAAAACTAATAGCGCTATGAACGTGAAACTTCGGGTACCTTCTTATAAATCATTTTTACGTCTTGTGTGTAAAAACAAAACAAAATCGTCGACATTTTTTTCTCGAGTTATAGCGAATTTAGTGACGTCACTACACACGAGTTTTACACCAAAATCAGCTAAACTTTGCCAAGCCGTACAAATGCCACATTTGAAGAAAAATTCAATCGAAAAACGGCAAAAGATAGCAAATTGCAACGGCTAAAAACTGGCGATCTCGGATTTGTAATTTGTTTAGTTTTTGACCCCCCAAAACTCAAAAAACATTTTTTTGGGGGGAATTTTTTACAAAATCGAAATTTTCTAAAATATTCAAAAAACCGGAAGATATGTCAGAGAACCATACATAGGCAACTACCATGCCAAATTTCAAACTGATATCTCCATTTTTGGCTGACTTATGACATCTAAAGTATAGGTAACTTATAACGACATATTTCGAAATTGCGTTTTTGGCTTTTATTGACTAGATGCAGACAAATACATGCCACCACTGTATTTCTGAGACAAAACTGGTCTAGCAACATGCCTTTTTTGTTTAGATTTAACAATTTAACATTTTGACCTTCGGTGACCTGCACTTGACCTGAAATTGACATTTACTTCACGTAAATGAAGTCAGATGGTAAAATGACTATCGCTATCTAATTATACGTGGAAAATAACTCATAAAACATGTGTTGCATGACTTTCGTAGATATTTTGAGCATAGTGACCTTTTGTGACCTGACCTTGACCTTGACTTTGGCCAACAATCTCACTTTAGCTCATGCGGGATATGTATCATACCTTTGGCAGCACTTTGGGTGAAACTGGTCGCATTTGAAGGCTTTGGATGGAAAGTATGGCCCATAAACTCAAATACGCCGATTTTGACCTTTGACCTGACCGTGACCTGGGATTTGACCTCACTTTGACATTTTTGAGCATGCTTTAGATTTGCCTCATTGAGAGCTTTCGAATGCCGCCTTGCGCGTCTCGCTGCGATCATTGGTTAGGAAGATAACCAGGGGGGCGTTTAACGATGGTGTTCTGCTGAGAACCCAGAACTTCAGTCAATGGTGTTCTGCTGAGAACCCAGTCAATGCCGGGTTAAGCTGGTCTGAAAGGGTCCACGGTCAGACTGGGGGTGCCCTCGATCGGTATGAGAGGGCAGGCAACCGCCCTAAGAAGGCCCTCGGCCGGTCTGAGAGGGTATTTTATACCCTCTCAGGCGGGTATGGACCCCTCCAGGCGGTGGGAGGGGTCCATTGGTCGTCTGAGATACCCCAGGCTGATCTGCGTTGATATTTACCAGATCTGAGAGGGCCTTATGCTCATCAGAGCAGCTCGGTCGATCTGAGAGGGCCCTCGGCCGCTCTGAGAAGCCCAGGTCAGATTTGAGGGGGACCCCTCTTAAGTCAGAAGAGGGAGCTACTGCACTCTGAGAGGACCCTCGAACAGTCTGACGGGGCCTTAGGCCGGTCTGAGAATACCCTATGCTGGTCTGAGAGGGCACATGACAGGCCTGAGATGGCCCTCTGCCGGTCTGAGAGGGCACCGTACTGGGCCGAGAGGAGCCTTGTCAGGCCTGATGTTGACCCTTCCAATCGTTTTTTTATTCGTTTTACAGACGGTCTCTCTTGAGTTTGTATGGGAGCAAAACATATTGTTTGCCTCTCTAACTTCTTGAGAGGGACAGCTGCTCCCATTGCCCCCTCGGCTCTTCCATCACCCCGGGTTCGACCCACGGCATTTAACCGCTTGAGCCTAAGAGACAGTGTGTCTCAGACCCATAGCTACAACTATTTCCCCAGCTCTTGACCCAGTTTCCCGAGCCCGGCAGGGCCTCGAGATTTCCACGCCTTGCTATGGAGGGTCTAACGAACACCCCCTCGACAAATGGCGCAGTGCCGCAGTTAAGGTCCCCAGAAGTCATCAAAGGTAAAATTTGGCATCCTGTGAACTCTGCTCCAGCGCCTTTTTATGGCTTCGGGAACTAAGATCGCAGGAAATAAACAAAAAAACAATCGATAACTCTCGAAAAGTGTCCCCCATTTAAGAACACCCCAATAGTTTAGCTTTAGGAAGTCAACAAAAGGTTATGCTGGCTATTTGCTAAATAACAGTTTTTCGTTAATAATTATTTACATAATAAAGATGACAATGATTTTAACATCATCGTGTTTGTCTCATCAAGCTTTCAGGCACACCAAGCATGACCGGGTTTGGTCAATCAAAACTTTGATTTCAGGTCAAGGTCATGTGATGACCCAGGTGGGTCATGTTGCATATTGCGAAACGCGTCTCGACGAGACAAACAATGTAATTTACGCCACTTAAAACTTTTTCGAAGGTGGGTTTACCTGCCGTTTGATCTGAAGCCGTGACCTAAAATGACCTTTGGTCAACAATTTCAGAAAGGTTGAGCTAAAGATTAGTGATTAGGTGGAAACAAGAATTGCGGGGCTCCCGCATCACCGTTTTCTCGTCATTTCCGGAGGAAAAAACTTGTTGAGGTCTTCAAACATTCCGCCAGCAGGGTGCGGGCTATGTCAGTTCGAGTGCCTACCTCCTTAAAGATCGGTTTCCTTGCACTCAGTTGCATTACTCCAATTACCTCTACGCTGTGTCATGCATACTTTATAATTAATCATCACCACTTTATCATCACTCTCATTTAGGTGACGTAACTAGGTATATTCAATTAACTAATTAAATTAATGGCAGTTAAATATTCATATAAAAATAAATGGACTTGTACATAAAAACGCGCGTACGTCTACTTAACCTTTGCCTTGATCACAAATCATCTACCTCGCGCTTGTTGTATATGATGAGTGACAATAGCAATACTTAGTTCAAAGATACAAATACCTACTGAGAAGTAATAACAAAATAATAAATAGCATAGATTACCTACTGAGAATAAAGGTCGAATAGCATCAGTCATACATTCAGAGAAGAAGAAATTCGGGAACTTGAACAGGAAAAATTTGCGCCCGTTCTTCTCTTCACATCTGCTTCTGCGTGACAGATAAAATTAAATGCAACTTTTGTCATTCATCAGACAAGTACAGTTCATGTGCCGTACGCGAAACCCGAAAATACAACAAGATTTGGCAGGTGGATGTCCAAAGCCTATCATCGGAAAAATGTGTGGGTGCCCCCCCCCCCCCCTCCCCCCAGTCAAAATCTCTTACAGGAGGCCCTGACCCATGGTGGACCCATGGCGATCTTCCCACGATAACAAAGTATGTCAATAAGCAAAGCTAAAGGTAATAAAACAAGACTTAATTCCTCCGACAGATTCATATTTTAAGCCCCACAGTAATAGGGTTAACGTACCGAGGTAATTCTTTCACCATAGCCCATTGTTCGATCTGCTCTACAAATATGCATATTTCAGTTCAATACACCCACAATACCCCTATGTGGTTATGATGTATATCGGTACGTTATTTTTATTATTTTATATGTATCAGCTTACAGTCCATGCGATAGGGAAAAAAGTATTAATTGTCATGTAATAACATGTGAATGTGTAACCTATTTTACCGGAAGTACGCGTGTGCCCAAATGCATGTTACTGTATATTTGAATTCCTATGTTTTTTGCTAAATGTTGGAGACAAAAAATACAAATAATGGCTGATGAAGGCGCAAGCCGAAAGCTTCCTATCTTGTGTTTTATTTACTAAAACATTTTTTTTTGGCAATATGAGTTAGGTTAGCAATTCTGATGATGATGATGATTACCCCATGCTTAAGGTGACCCACTCCCTTTAAAGAAATGTTTCGCGACGCATCTTTACATTCGCATGTGATGAGAAGAGAGCTCCATGCTTTACTATGAACGAATATAACTTAGACTGGAAAGGTATTTCGAAAAAGGAGTTAACTTCTAACGGCACCATAGTCCATAAGTACATACTTATCTGACGCCGACGTTCAGATTCGCTGTCTGCTGTGTCAGTCACCTCCTCCAACACCGAACCACCACCACCAACAACAGCACCGGCTCCGGCAGAGATTCTGAAGACATATATATGGGACATGGGTGTCGTCCAATATCGTGTAATCCATGTTGTAAACCCATTCACAGCTCAAAGGGATATCCCTCAACAAAGTTTGTGGTTGGAATCTGGGAAATGGAAACTTACCACTGTATAAACGCGACTAGAATGCGTCATCGAATGACAAACAATAACAATGAACATGATATGACATGGCAGCAATGAAAAAAGTAAAGCAAACTTATAAACTGGTAAATATGCTATGAAGACAATTTAATGACCGTGAGGAAATTATTCCCAGCATGGAAACAGGTTTTCTACATACCTGGGACCGGCAGGAGCACGTGGGGAGTTCTCTATGACACTCGCCCCGCTTGGTACAGCCGAAGTTTCCAAAACTCCAGAAACACTGATAAAAAAAACGGAAGCAAGGGTAAGTTTCACCGGAACCAGTTCGGCGGATGAAACATGACCGCCATCCTCAGCACGTTATACTTCTATACCTATACTGCAAACGCAGATACAGTTTACAAAACATCCAAAAATCCAGGAATATTTACGTGGAATACAGACAATTTTTACGTGGAATATGAAAAAATTTAGACAGCATGTCACATGTCACAATTCTGTCACATGAAGTAAAATATAAATTCGATCTGGAAATCAGGATGAATGAAATACAATACACAAAAAGGGGAGCGTTGAATACCTTGAGCTCGGGCCAGCTCCAAATATAAACCATTCACAAACACACTACTGCATAATTGAATCACATATTCGCAAATAAGCCACCACCATTTTTGTTTTATCTCTGTCATGACTCATGGCCTTCAATTTTCTTCGGTATACCATAACACTTCTAACTAGAAATACGCAACGGCCGGCTGTAACAAGTTTACGTTTCACTCAAACACATAAAAAGTACATATCCACGAATGATCTCTCACTTAAGATATAAAACATAACAGTGCAGTTTGATATCAACTTATCGCCAGTCCCGCGAGTTTACTCACACTGGCGTGGATCCAACCGGAATCAGGGGTATCATTTCAGAGCCTTGCTGAAGTTCCGGTGTTCCGTAGCGGAGAAGGACGGTATCGCAGGAAGAGAGATCACATGGAGATGGCTTGCAGGATCTTGGCGTGGTTGTTACAGGCACCAGTCTCGCTTTTCCTCCATCTGGGATTTATATTTCATCGTCTACTGTCAGATAGACATCATACTCTTTATCGTACCACTCAAGCTTGCAACTCCCAGCTGCGTTGAATACCTTCTTAGCCTCATTCAGGATGTCACTTTTTGCACTTACTTTCACAAGCTTGTTGATTACAGAACCCACTCCTGGGTCTGCAAACGACACGAGATACTTGAGCATCTTCCTCTGGAACCAATAAATAAGTGGTCATTTTTTAAAGTGAATATAAGGGTGCTCCAATTTCAAGTTAACTTTAAAATGATCTTGTCCATTACTACTAATTCTACCATTTGGTATTTCAAATTAACATAGGTACAACCAGGCATCACTAACAAATTAGCTGAGACATCCTTAAAGGGAATAGTACACCTTTAACATTAGTTTCTAACTGAGATAGCCAGATTGTCGGGAGTACTGAGAAATCTCCAAATCTGAAATTTTTCCTTCCAAAACGACCTAGTTGCTGAGTTTCAACGCAAACACCGTTGGGTATATTTGGTCATATTTTAAAGGGACAAATCTTGTGACGTTTCGCATACGTCATTAGTATTCCTACCGCACTTCGTTTTCGTCAGGGTAATAGAACAACGTTTTCGCTATTTGGACCGGCCGCCACCGAAACGCATCATGTGTTCATGAGCTATAAATATTATTGGCCATAACTTTGTCAATTTTCATTGGATTTCCAATTGAAAATAATACCGACACTCGTCTTGAAAAGGCACACCTTTTGAAGGCACACCTTTTACAATTTACCCCCAGTAGGACGCGTTCGGCTGGAGACCCCAGCGGGGCGCGGGTTAAGCAATAAGCTACTTCAATGTAACCATGTTTTTCATCAGTGTACGAACTAGATGGAAACACACAAATTGTGGATAGGATGGGAGGCAACACGCACCTGGCAAGATGAAGATGGAGATGTATATCATTAAAAAAACTATTCACATGTCTCAGTCTGACTCTTGACTTGTGGCACTACATACACAGTTCCTTCGAGTCTGTATATACCTAATGGATGGTAGTGGAACATTTGCTTGAAGTCCACAACTATGTCTTCTTCACTGGAGACTTTGAAAGCCATTAGAGTATCGAGAAATTTGACCGTTCTAAACTTCTTGCCTCTAATAAGCTTGCACCCATCCTCAACAATCATTTCCTTGATTTCTACCAGAGCAAACTTCCGATCCTCATCATAAATTGAAACACAACCCCCAGAGTGATACTCCCAGCCATTGAATACAAGGCTCTTCAGCCCCTGCATGGTGCTTTGCTCTGGTCTATTCTGTTCGCGAGAGCATCCCGACAGGAACATCGCACTGGATATTTGGTGTGAGTCCGCCATGCTCTTGCACGGATTTATTCTATTTTTTGATTGAGCCAGATACTTTTTCAGTTCTTGATGCTTTGACTCAAATCTGATCGCAGCGTATCTCTTCGGAGGTCCATGTAGGCGGATTTGGGACGGGTAATGAACAAGGTTGTGAAATTTGGGTTTCAGCTTGAAGATTGTGTCACGATGGGTAAACACTTGGTGAACACTGAAGCTTTGTGATCCTCCATATTTTTTGTTTTGTTTCAATATTATTAGGTGAGATACAATCTAAATAAAAGAAATGGTACATAAGTGTCTGGCAGATGTGTGGTGACTAAATAGTTACATTTAGTAACATTTAAAATGGAGTGGGAAAAGCGCACATATGCCCAAAGTTAGAATTAGTTGTAGTCAGTTCTGTGAACTATGGTAATTTGGACCTATTTTTGAAACAATTTCATTTTTTTAGGTAATATTTCACGAAGGTACCTGTGAGTCCACCAAGTTTGTAGCAATCAAGATTGAAGATTCAAGGTTACTATCACCATTGTTGGTCTGGAGGTTTGATGACATAACTGGGAACATAATCAAACCTGACCTAACCTAATGGCTACGAGCGGTAGGTTAGGCCGTCCCAATCAGACTTACTGGGTCGTAGTAGCTGTAGTCACCTTGCACACTGGTGGACCTACCAGAGACCACTCACTGAAGCTTGGCAAACCCCATGCCTACCAGAGACCACTCACTGAAGCTTGGCAAACCCCATGCCTACCAGAGACCACTCACTGAAGCTTGGCAAACCCCATGCCTACCAGAGACCACTCACTGAAGCTTGGCAAACCCCATGCCTACCAGAGACCACTCACTGAAGCTTGGCAAACCCCATGCCTACCAGAGACCACTCACTGAAGCTTGGCAAACCCCATGCCTACCAGAGACCACTCACTGAAGCTTGGCAAACCCCATGCCTACCAGAGACCACTCACTGAAGCTTGGCAAACCCCATGCCTACAAGAGACCACTCACTGAAGCTTGGCAAACCCCATGCCTACCAGAGACCACTCACTGAAGCTTGGCAAACCCCATGCCTACCAGAGACCACTCACTGAAGCTTGGCAAACCCCATGCCTACAAGAGACCACTCACTGAAGCTTGGCAAACCCCATGCCTACAAGAGACCACTCACTGAAGCTTGGCAAACCCCATGCCTACCAGAGACCACTCACTGAAGCTTGGCAAACCCCATGCCTACCAGAGACCACTCACTGAAGCTTGGCAAACCCCATGCATCATGTCGCGCCAGACAGAACTCTTTTGCAGTCCGCATCATCAATGACTGGAATGCAGGGCTCCCAGCTGCTGTCGTGACTTCGCCTTCCCTAAACATATTCAAGACTCAAGAGTAGGTTGGATGCCCACTGGGAGTCAATTTGGTACTTCATTCCTGATACAGACAGACTGAGATAAGGCACAACTACAGAGCTCGGTGAGAGCGGGTCCTACAGGCCTTTGGGCCTATATATCAATAACCATAAGGTAAGGTAAGGTAAGGTAAGGTAAGGTAAGGTAAGGTAAGGTAAGGTAGTCAGGTCAGATTCGACTTAGCTCTCAGTAACGTCATCAAAACTCCAGACCAACAACTGTGATAGTAACCTTGAACCTTGATTGCTACAACCATGGTGGACCAACAGGGTTAAAGGGATATTGCCACCTCCAGAAGATTTCTAAAAAGCAACTTATATGAATGGTGGGGATCAACAATTGTGTATGCTCAAGCTCAAACTTGCTACTGCAGCACCTAAAGCAGGGTATCGGCATTTTGTAACATTTATTTCTGACTCCAAAACGTTGGTCCCAGTTGTGCTCAGTACTAGATTCATGATGGCCGCTGTCATCCAGTTTGACTGTGAAATTGGCGCCCGCCCAAAGCCGAAGCATTCAAATTTGCCGAGACTTGACCTTGAAAAGTCTATGTGTTATAAGGTAATGGTCACAAATCTCCTACGGCCCAAAGTTGACCCATAGCTATTCTTGCTGTTTTATTCATGTTTTATTATGAAAGAGGCTATGGTTGTTGCAAATATAATAAACTGTATACACATTTTAATTTTAAAGTGCACTAACGGAATGGTGATGTTGAGTTTGCAATATTCAAAAGCAAATCATAGTCCACAAATAAGTGATTCTAAATAGTGATGAGGCAACTCCAATTTTACGAATGTGTGCCAATCATGAGTGGTGGAAATGTATTTTTTGATCTAATGGGGGGGGGGGGGTTCAGGGCAGGTGGGGGGCAATCACGTGACTACATTTCGGCCTGGGATGTTTACAATGTTTTCTTCTTTTAATTTAACACGCAACGGTCACGACGTATTTTTATGGTCGCGGAACTAAGCATATTTTCATTATTTTCATGCTGGGATTCCAAATTCGCTTTATTTCACGCTAAGAAGAATAAGATGAGTTATCTATTAGTATTGAGTCCAAAATATATATATATATTATGCCTGTTATATATTATTTTTGAGGCTTTCTTTATGGGAAGCTGGGAGCCTCAACTCTAGCTGTGACAAAACTGGCGCAAGTACCCGACTGATAAATCTCCTCAACTATAGCTGTGACAAAACTGGCGCAGGTAAACAATCCAAATATTTCAAGAACGAAATATTTTATTTTGCATACGACATGCTGTTTGATAAATCTTCTTCATTTTATCTAAATACAATTAGTTATGGATTTTAAAATATTTTCTATGACTAAAATGATGAATTTTAAATAATCCATTTCATTTTAATTACGGGCATGTAGTGTGCATGCATAGGTGTGCTACTTGCCTTGAGATGTTCTTCTTCGGTTTAGATCCCCTACTTTGGTGACCATTTTGATCACATGACTAAATGCGCAACCTTATCTATATGAACCTTGGTTCAGGGAACCAAATTTTGCAGGTGAAATCAGACACGCTTAATCTACCGATACACACCAAAAACTCCATATTGGCCTGCGAGGTGGCAATATCCCTTTAATACTTCAGCAATGGACCTCCCAAATTGATTGAATGGTAGCACCCCCAAAAGTCTCTAGGGGTATTGCATCATACGAGCTGCCATATCTGCCACAGCTGAAGTCTCTAAAACATAATTGAACCTGACCTAACCTTTACGGCAATTACGGTCACAGGGACCCACGTTTAGAACGCTCTGCTTGCGTTGCTCGCTGCGCTGAAACAAAAAATGGGGCCTCCCCTAGACCATCTTGTAGACAACTATGGGGATCGGTTTTGTCTATGAGATGGTCTTGGGGGTCCGGTGGGCAATAGCCTGTTTTTGTCTGCAGCGAGCAACGTGAACGGAGCGTTCTAAATGTGGGTCCCCACGACCATAATTGCAGTAAAGGTTAGGTCAGGTTTGATTGTTTTATCATTTTAGCTGTGGGAGAAATGGCAGCTTGTGTGAAGCAATACCCCTAGAGGCTTATGGGAGTGTTACCAACCAATACATTTGGGAGGTGCATTGCTGAAGTATTCCAGTCAAAGATTACCTTTTTGGAACACCATACCCAAAAATGGGTACGCTACAGTGGCGGATCTACGGTTGGGCAAAATGGGCAATTGCCCCCCCCCCCAACCGCCTGAAATCGGCGCAAAATTGACACATTTCCTGATATAGAAAACAATCTAAGCAACTTTTACTAAGGAAAGTTAGCTTTAAATCAGCTATCAATGCATAAGCAAGCGAAATCCGATGAGTTTTCAGAATTATGTGAGACTTTTTGGAATTTTGCCCCCCAAACCACCCGTTCTGGATCCGCCACTGGTACGCTACTACCAAAAATGGGTATGCTCATTCCAAAAAGGGTACGAACCTATTCACTATACAAACATAAAACAACTTTCAGTCATTTTTTTATTTTTTATTTACGTCAGCGCTGCTCCAACAATGTCAAGCAGGTCGAAACCAGCCACGTGGTGCAATGTCAATGTGGCTAGCCCTCTCGACAAGCATTTACGTATTTAACACATGTAAGTTAACATGAAATTTAAATGGCGTTAATCCTGCAAAACACAAAATCATACCTCTCAAAATTCACAGCATATTTCCAACATAATTCGAGTAATTAGACGCTTACCTTGCAACGACGCGGAGGGTCGCACAATCACAGCGCACTTTTACAAGATGGCGGGCGCTGCCATCAAGACGCCAAGTAAAATCCCTCTACAAACTCTACCAAATTTCTCTATTACTCCCCATGCTGGAGTTTAGGGGCGTGCAACCCAGAGTTTATTGGGGTCTTCCACGCGTTGGAATGAAAATAACTCCCCCAAATGGCGATGGAGTAGCTGACTAAAATCATGGTACTCCTCTCCATTATACTCCAAGATACTTAGAAACTCTGTGGAGGGCATGAACACCTGTGAACACCACCCTAGGTAAACTTCATATAAAACCCATAAATTCTGTCCATGTAGAATACACTAGTGTACAATTGGGTTCATATGCCTGGTGTATAGTGGTATTTTAGAGAGGGGGAATGCATTTTTCTCTCAGTGTTGTTGATCTGTTTTACTCCACACTTAAAACATCCACTCGTGACCACATTCCTACTGTGACATTGAAACGGCGTTTCCCTCCCTGGTTTGATTCTGATGTTCGTAAAGTCTTAACTGAAAAATAATTTGCTTTCCGTGCAGGAATATTGTGAAGGAATATTGTGAAGGAATATTTCCGTCGGATCATATAGAGTCTATATGATCCGACGGAAATATTCCTTCACACATAAACCTTGTTCCATGGTCTTTATCTTTGGGATTGTTGTTGTCCCTGCTGTTATTGGAGATGGGAACACCTAGGCTGATGATACTGATGTCGCTGCTGATGTTGATGCTGGCCTGAAACTTCCCTTCTAATGCCTTGAATAATTTGTTTTGGGTACCCGTTCTTCTTGAATACGTTTTGAATTTTGTCACATGATCTGGATTTGTCTTCTTCGTTGGATGAGAGTTTGTGGGCGCGTTTAAATTAATTGCGAATGACTGCCTTCTTGGTTGCCATCGGCTGAGATGAAGAATAATGAATGATGAACCCTGAATGACTCGGCTTGATGAATAGCTCAGTAGAATACTTGCTGTCCTTGTCAACAGAGGAGAGTATCAAAGAACGGGATACTACCAGAGGCATGGGAATATTATATGGTGAACTTTATGCTGGGATGGAGGCAGGGGCGTAACCACGAGTTCAAAGTTACTGGGTACAATGACTGGCCACAAACGCTTAGTCCTGTCCTAAAAATACCCCCCCCCCCAAAAAAAAAACTACACGAATTTAAGCCACATCAATTTCTAGAGCTGATGTTTTTTACGTTTTCTATTTAACTTTGATTAATTTTAACTATATTGTATACAGCTGCATCATTGGGAACTGATGGGCTGCCGCGTCTCCCTAATGCCGATGGCACATCCTACATCAAAGCCTTATGATGTTTTAGTTGTGCCCATACCGGGGCGCCCCGGCTACAGCGGCAGCAGGGGCACCTACAGGGGCGCCACGTCAAAAAATGGTCCTGAAAAATTGGCGTTCATGGGGAGACATCACACGGTATTTGCTTGTACGGGCGCTCATTGTTCGGTTTAGAGGGCACCGGTTCCGCCCCATGGGGTGGCATTTGCCTCTATAGGGGTGCCTAATGTCTGACTTTCAGGGCGCCTTTCATGTTCCTAGGGTGCGAGTTACTTCTAGAAATACTCATGGCCTTATACCCAAGGGCACCTGTACTGTGTGTGTGTGTGTGTGTGTGTGTGTGTGTGTGTGTGTGTGTGTGTGTGTGTGTGTGTGTGTATGTGTGTGTGTGTGTGTGTGTGTGTGTGTGTGTGTGTGTGTGTGTGCGTGTGTGTGTGCGTGTGCGTGTGCGTGTGCGTGTGCGTGTGCGTGTGCGTGTGCGTGTGCGTGTGCGTGTGCGTGTGCATGTGCGTGTGCGTGTGCGTGTGCGTGTGCGCGTGCGCGTGCGCGTGCGCGTGCGCGTGTGCGTGACGCATCCTTTCATCGACATCGGACCACACATCCTTTCATCGACATCGGACCACGGACGCCTTCCAGACAGCCTTCTCCAGCCCTCCACCGCTTCCGGGTGCGGGACCCTGTCCACGTGCATGTGGCAGGGTCGTTAGACCCTTAGATAGGTAGCCTCTTAGATATTTTTAAGTAGGCAGAATCATTAGATAGGCAATAGGTCTCCTCCACGGTCTAGTTCCCCTCCAGTCTTTGAGTTAACTTGCAGTTGCAGTTGCCAACACGTTCTGTCGTGTGTGGCAAATTAACGTAAAACTTAGGTTCCTGTTTTAACTTTCCCCTCCCTCCTCCGGTCATGGCGACCCCCCCGCCCCTCCGTCCCCCCGACCCGCCCGACCCCCTCTGGGGTCCCCCCCCGGTGCGCGACGTCGCACCTCCCCGGTCGGATCCACTCCCCGCTCCCCTCAGGGGTCTCCCAGGGTCCGACCCGGAGCACGGCTCCCCCCGACCCCACCCCCCCCCGGACGGGCCCGCTTGCCTCCTTATGTGGCGAGCGGATGGCATTCCATTTAGGAATTGCAACCCGTTCCTGGTCCGGCGCTGGCTGGTCGCCATCTGTGGCGACGTAGCCAGCGCCAAACCCATTCGGTCAGGAGCACTCCTGATCGAAACACTGACGTCCCAACAGAACGTCAGTGTCATGGGACGGACCACCTTCATCGGAGTGAAGGTCGCCGTGGAGGCCCCGGCGCACCTCAACTCCGTGGAGGGTCTGGCATGGTGCCCAGACGTGGCCGAGCTCTCGGAGGCCGACCTCCTCCGGGAACTCGCACACCAAGGGGTGTGCGAGGTGACTCGCCTGTCGCCATCGAAGCGGCGACCCGATCAGCCCAACCCGCTGATTCGGCTCCGCTTCCGAGGCAAGGAGCTGCCGACCCACATCCAATGTGGGTACGTGGCTGCCCCCGTCAGGGAGTGGATCCCCCCCCCCCCCCGGCAGTGTCAGCAGTGCTGGCACTACGACCACCTCAAGTGGACCTGCCGGGTGCGCACCGCCACCTGTGGTCGGTGCGCTGGCGAGCACGGCACCGAAGGGTGCACGCGCGCAGCACGCTGCGCCACGTGCGACCAGGCCCACCCGGCCTGGGACCGCCGGTGTTTGGCCTGGGGCCTCGCTCGCGAGGCGGAGCGCTTGAAGCGCGGCGACAGTCGGCGCCCACCGGACGCCCCGCCCTCCACCTCTCTCAGCCCAGGTCTCGCCCCCGGCGCTTGGCCGCCCCTCCCACCTCCCGGAACCTCCCCCCCCCCCCCACCCCACCGGCCTCCCGCCAGACCCCCAACCGACAGACCCCCCGACCACCACCCCAGCTCCCCGAGGCATCTCTGTCGGACCTCGAAGGCGCCGTTGCCGCTGATCCACCGGCACCGCGCTCCCCAGCCCAACCAGCCGAGTCGAACACCGACTCAGGCCCCGCCTCCCCGGCCTCCTCAGCACCAGCGGAGAGCCGATTCTCGGAGGACCTCCCCTCCTCGGACGACTCTCTCATGAGAGCCGTCTCCCGGAAAGTCGCCCGCAACCCCGCCCAGCTCCCCGCCCGCCCGCCCCAGCTCCCCGCCCGCCCGCTCCCCCCTCCCCCTCCCCGTCTCCCTGAAGAGAGTCCGACCCTCTCCCCGCCATCCCTCCCCTCCCCCCACCCTCCTTCCCAGCTCCCTCGCCCTTTAATCCAGGAGAGCCCCTCCCGCCCCAGCTCCTCTGAATGTAACCGCTACTGCCGCAATTTGAGACGGTTCAACAAGAAAAAATAAATCACCTCCAATAAAATACTTCATTAAGTTATTTCTGACTAACTGTTAAATCGTGCTGCTGCTGACGTGGGAGTTGCGTGTTGACTGCCGGTGTCTTGTTGCGGGGGCCCCCTGCTGGATCTTGGCCGCGCGGCGAATGGTTCTTTTCGTTGCGTGGCTGATTTGGCGGGGGATTTCTGTGATGGGACGCTGATGGTTGATGTGCTGTTTTGCGTTGGCGGCGGCATGATTCCCTGCCAAACCAGTCGGAAATAACTTTCTGACTAACTGTTAAATCATGTTGCTGCTGACGTGGGAGTTGCGTGTTGGCTGCCGGTGTCTTGTTGCGGGGGCCCCCTGCTGGATCTCGGCCGCGCGGCGAAGGGTTCTATTCGTTGCGTGGCTGATTTGGCGGGGGATTTCTGCGATGGGACGCCGATGGTAGATGTGCGGTTTTGCGTTGGCGGCGGCATGATTCCCTGCCAAACCAGTCGCGTAACGAAAGGTTCCATTGGAATTCGTTGTTCACTTCTTAACGTAACGCTCCTCCCAACCCTCCTCCCCCCTTTACTCCGCTCTTCCCAGAGCCTTCTAATTGTACACCCGCCCCTGATCACAGATGCCGATGCTGCGCTGCGGCGCGGTGGCCGCTGCGCTGCGGTGCAGTCTCCACTGTGCTGCGGTGCAGTATCCACCCCGCCAATGCGCTGCGGTGCAGTATTCGCATTTTGTTACCAGATCCCGACGCTGCGCTGCGGCGCGGTGGCCGCTGCGCTGCGGTGCGGTGCGGTGCTCACTCCACTGCGCTGCGGTGCAGTGTCCGCTGCGCTGCGGCGCAGTATGTTAAAACATGTTGCTGCCGACGCGGGGTTGCGTGTTGGCTGCCGGTGTCTTGTTGCGGGGGCCCCCTGCTGGATAGGTAGATGTGGTAGATGTGCGGTTTTGCGTTGGCGGCGGCATGATTCCCTGCCAAATCAGTCGCGCAACGAAAGGTTCCATTGGAATTCGTTGTTCATTTCTTAACGTAATGCTCCTCCCAACCCTCCTCTCCCCTCTACTCCGCTCTTGCCAAAGCCGAGTAGTTGAACACCCGCCCCTGATAACAGATGCCGATGCTGCGCTGCGGTGCGGTGGCCGCTGCGCTGCGGTGCGGTGCTCACTCCACTGCGCTGCGGTGTGGTGTCCGCTGCGCTGCGGTGCAGTATGTTAAATCATGTTGCTGCCGACGTGGGGTTGCGCGTTGGCTGCCGGTGTCTTGTTGCGGGGGCCCCCTGCTGGATCTCGGCCGCGCGGCGAGGGTTTCTGGGCGTGGCTGTTCGTGACGTGGCTGATTTGGCGGGGGATTTCTGCGATGGGACGCCGATGGTAGATGAGCGGTTTTGCGTTGGCGGCGGATTGATGAACACCCGCCCCTGATCACAGATGCCGATGCTGCGCTGCGGTGCGGTGGCCGCTGCGCTGCGGTGCGGTGCTCACTCCACTGCGCTGCGGTGCGGTGTCCGCTGCGCTGCGGTGCAGTATCCACCCCGTCAAACTGTTTTACACTGTTAGGTGATAGTTATCCTGAATTGATAGGTCCCCTCTTAGATTATCTCTACCAAACACGTTTAGCTAAACAAATATAACAGGGATTTTTGGCCTTGCGCATTTTTGGCCCACCGCGCAGGTTTTTTCCCTTTGCCTTAGACGCTGGGTTTTTTATTATTCAGGACTTTTCGCCCAGCTAAATACACCCCACAACCAGGTCTCGCCGAGGCGCCGGAGCCAGGGAGACTGGCAACAGTCTCCCGTTGTTGCAATGACGGCACCCCCACGGCTCCATCAACTCTGACACTGTACAAGTATTATTCCCAGGCCCAGGCAGGTGGTCGACAGGCATCACCTAACACTTGCTATGACACCCCCACACCTTCATTGCTTGGTCCTTGGTCAGTGCAGGGGCCGGTAGTGCGATTAGGCTCTCGCTCACGGCATCGCACTGACCTACAATACGCTATCACACACACACACACCCGAGTGTGCTCAATACCTGAGCTAGAGGCCAGATCTTACAACATGACTCTGCACACGCTTGAGGACCGTGTCGCGGCAGTTGTAGCACACTCGGAGCACCTACACTACCACACTAGATCAGATCTGTCACACCAGATCTGATCTGGAGTGTGCTCCAGGCACCACGACATAACTCGCTGCACACGGTTCCCGGGAGTGTATATTCTTTTAGATAGGCAGAGAATTGCACCCCCGCGGGACCGGCCGCGGCGAGTTATGTTGAGCACACTCCGAGCACCCACACAACCAATGACCAGACCGACCTAGGGCCTGTCACCAGCTCTGGGTGTGTATGTAATAAAAATATGTATGTATGTGTGTCTCGTGTTTTACCTATTTTTGACCTTGAACGAAATACTTAACGTAATGCTAGATATTATATTTGACCTTGAACGAAATACTTAACGTAATGTTAGATATTATATTTACTTTGAACAAATAATTTTTCCGGGTACAAATAAACCGGTTAACGTAATTAGTAACGTAAAATAGCTACCCTAGTCCCTAGTTTGCTCCGGGTCACATAAACCGGTTAACGTAGTTTTTTGCCTGGCAAATTGCCAGAGGTCATTGCCCCTCCCCGGAAAATGGCTATAGGCCGTTCCGGGGAAAAAAAAAATCGGACCACGGACGCCTTCTAGCCAGCCTGCTCCAGCCCTCCACCGCTTCCGGGTGAGGGACCCTGTCCACGTGCATGTGGCAGGGTCGTTAGACCCTTAGATAGGTAGTCTTTATATATTTGTAAGTAGGTAACGTAATTTACACAATTTGAAAGGTAGACAATCCGCTTCATTCTTTAGATTAATTGCAGCTGGCAACACGCTCCGACGTGTGTGCCAGATTAACGTAAAACCTTAGGTTCTTATCTTAACTTTCCCCTCCCTCCTCCGGTCATGGCGACCCCCCGCCCCTCCGTCCCCCCGACCCCCTTCAGGAGTCTCTCCCCTCCCGTCCCGGCGCGTGGCCCCGAGCCCCTCCCCCGGACGGTCCCCCTGGACCCCCGGCTTCCCTCAGGAGCCTCGCCCGGACCGACCCGGTGCTTGGCTCCCCCACACCTCCCCACCCGACGGGCCTGCTCTCCTCCTCATGCAGAGGAAGGACGGAGTGCACATGCGGCACTCCAACCCGTTCGAGGTGCACCGCCAACTGGTCGCCCTCTGCGGAGAGGTGGCCAGCGCGCGCTCCATCCGTTCCGACGCTCTGCTGGTTCAGACCCTGTCTGGCCAGCAGACGGCCACCCTCCTAGCCATCCCGTCTTTCCTGGACAAGGCTTGTGAGGTGACGGCCCCCGACCATATGAATTCCTGTCAGGGATTCATCCTGTGCCCCGAAGTCAGCAATCTGACTGAGTCCGTGCTCCTCCAAGAGCTCGTGACTCAGGGGGTGACAGAAGTGGTCCGGATGCGGTCTAAGCGACCAGGCCCCAACCCCATGGTCCGGCTGCGTTTCCGGGGCTTACAGCTCCCGGAACGCCTCTACTGCGGCTACATAGTAGTCGCAGTCAAGGAGTGGACCCAAGGGCCACTGCAGTGTAAAGCCTGCTGGCGGTTCGGCCACCACCAGCGTCAGTGCCACGCCCGCCATTCCATCTGCGGGAAGTGCGCCGAGACGCACGACACAACTCAATGTGTCGGTGGCGACACCGCAGCCACTCGCTGCGTGTCGTGCGGGGTTCCCACCCCGCATGGTTCCGCGACTGCCCTGCCCGAGCGGCAGCCGCCGAAAAGACCCGGGCCCGCAAGGCGGCCCCCCCCCCCCACCCCACCTCCCATCCCAGCACTGGCCCCCAGCGTCTGGCCCCTGCTGCCCCATCCCACCGAACCCCATCCGTGCCCCCCGTCGGACCTCAAGTGGGTCCACCCCACCGGTGCCACCGCCTGCCCCGACACAGCGGCAGTGTCAACACCCACCGACGGCAGAGCAGGCCGAGTCCCACCCCATCTCAGCCGAGTCCCTTCTGGACTCTGGCAGTGCCCCAGCGGCACCCACTCCCACCCCCGCCGAATCTCTGGCGGAGTCCCCGGTCGAGTCCTCTGAGGAGGACTCTGACGACTCGACCGAGGGAGAGACAGACGCCTCTCTAATCAGAGCCGTCACCCGCCAAGTCCCAAACTCCCACCCTCCTCCCCTCTCTGAAGACAGTCGGTCCCTCACCCTCTCCCCGCCATCCCTCCCCTCCCCCACCCCCTTCCCGGCTCCCTGAAGCGAGTTCGACCCCCTCCCCACCATCCCGGCCACTCTCCCGCCCTGCCTTGCCTTCAAGGCCAAAGAGACAGGAGAGTCCCTCCCCCAGCTCTTCTGAGCGTAACCGCTACCGCCGCAATTTGAGACGGTTCACAAACAGGAAACAATAAATCACCTCCAATAAAATACTTCATTAAGTTATTTTTGACTCCCTGTTAAATCATGTTGCTGCTGACGAGGGGTTGCGTGTTGGCTGCCGGTGTCTTGTTGCGGGGGTCCCCTGCTGGATCGGCCGCGCGGCGAAGGGTTCTATTCGTTGCGTGGCTGATTTGGCGGAGGATTTCTGCGATGGGACGCCGATGGTTGATGTGCGGTTTTGCGTTGGCGGCGGCATGATTCCCTGCCAAATCAGTCGCGCAACGAAAGGTTCCATTGGAATTCGTTGTTCATTTTTTAACGTAACGCTCCTCCCAACCCTCCTCTCTCCTTTACTCCGCTCTTGCCAGAGCCGAGTAATTGAACACCCGCCCCTGAACACAGATGCCGATGCTGCGCTGCGGTGTGGTGGCCGCTGCGCTGCGGTGCAGTGTCCACTCCACTGCGCTGCGGTGCGGTGTCCGCTGCGCTGCGGTGCAGTATCCACCCCGTCAAACTTTTTTACTTCGTGACTCCCATCCCGAGTTAATCACACTTCTTTATTATTTTCTTCATACAACACGATTAGATCTATTTATATAACGTAATAACATGGGGTTTTACTGTGCAATTTGTCAAAACGCACAGGTTTTCCCCTTGGCTAGGCTCCGTTTTTTTTATTAATTAGGACTTTTCCCGGCGGAATACACTACACAATAGGTCATTACACAATTCTACTTATTCTACTATATACTATCTTATTTTATTTTATATTATTTTTATTATATTATTCCCAGGCCCAGGGAGCTTCTGGTCGACAGGCATCACCTAACACTTGCTATCACACCCCCACACCTTCATTGCTTGGTCCTTGGTCAGTGCAAGGGCCGGTAGTGCGA
This sequence comes from Chirona hameri, assembly GCA_036785665.1. Lineage (NCBI taxonomy): Eukaryota > Metazoa > Arthropoda > Thecostraca > Balanomorpha > Balanidae > Chirona > Chirona hameri. Next base: position 30,038 of record JAXIVJ010005271.1, on the reverse strand, counting down.
TTAGGCTCTCGCTCACGGCATCGCACTGACCTACAATAACACCATCACACATACACACATCCTGAGTGTCTCGCTCCACACGCTTGAGGACCGTGTCGCGGCAGTTATAGCACACTCAGAGCACCTACACTACCACACTAGATCCGATTTTGGCACACCAGATCTGATTTGGAGTGTGCTCCAAGGTACGACGACACAACTCGCTGCACACGGTTCCCGGGAGTGTATATTCAAAACCATTAGACGGCAGAGAATTGCACCCCCGCGGGACCGGCCGCGGTAGAAGTTATGTTGAGCACACTCCGAGCACCCACACAACCACTGACCAGATCGACCTGGGCCTGTCACCCGCCCCGACTAATTAGTTAATTTTGTGCTTATTCCTTTATTTTTATTTTTATTTAGAATCGTTTCTAGTGTGTCTGTGTGTGTGTGTATGGAATATATTGTGTATGAATGTGTCTCGTGTTTTATTTTAACTTTGACTTTGAACGAAATACTTAACGTAAGATAGACTTTAGATTTACTTTGAACAATTCACTTAACGTAAAATAGCTACCCTATTCCCTTGCTTGCTCGGGTTCACATAAACCGATTAACGTAACTCTTTGCCTGGAAAATTGCCAGAAGTAATTTCCCCAAACCCGGGAAATGGCTATAGGCCGGTCCGGGTTAAAAAAAAAAAAAAAAATGCGTGTGCGTGTGTGTGTGTGTGTGTGTGTGTGTGTGTGTGTGTGTGTGTGTGTGTGTGTGTGTGTGTGTGTGTGTGTGTGTGTGTGTGTGTGTGTGTGTGTGTGTGTGTGTGTGTGTGTGTGTGTGTGTGTGTGTGTGTGTGTGTGTGTGTGTGTGTGTGTGTGTGTGTGTGTGTGTGTGTGTGTGTGTGTGTGTGTGTGTGTGTGTGTATGTGTGGGGGGGGGGGCGTAAATTGCATCTTAAAGGGAAATATTCACCTTTTGATTTATTTATCTGCATTTTTCTGTGACACATTACGGTATCAAATTGATCGTGCCTCAATTTAAAAATGAAATAACAACTTTTTATCTCAAAAATTACATTTGGGGATTTTTTTTAAGTATATACTTGCATATGGTGACGAACAGTATGATCCATCACTATCTCTGGTTTGAATGTTGATTTGTAAACAAGTCATAGGGCCAGAAATGAAGTAAGTGCGCCAAGAAGCGTGACAATGTCCCTAATTGGTCAATGAAACAAATCGCCAACACTAAATAGGTCGCCGTTGGGGGCATAAGTAAACTTCCGATTTAATTACCAGTTTTTCCAATGTTAGTGTTTTTTTGTGGGGGAGGGATGGTTCTTTTTCATGATAAGCTAAAGCATAGTGTTATATACAACCCGAAACAAAACAAAGCAAAACTCCTAATGTTGAAAATAAATTATTTTTTTCTCTCTCAAAAATTGAGAGTCGCAACTACGCCGTCACTAGGACGCCGTTGGGTGCATACGTTAACTGCTAATTTGGTTACCTTTGTATTCAATGTTTTTGGATTGTTACGGATATAAGGGCACATAATCACAGTAGACAGTAGACATATTTTCCATACAATTGTAAGGTGTTTGTTCTGGCTATGTGTTGCGGCATGTAAGCGGCTACCCCCGCCCCTGCGGCCCGGCCCGTACGTCACGAGCGGCCCTGACCGGGGCGTCGGCCGCGGGGGCGGTCAGTTGTGACCCAGGGTCAGACGCGCGTGGACGTGAGGGCGCTCGGGTAAGGAGGTCCGTCTGTCGGACCGACGCCGGACCGTTGCTGTTACTGCTGCCGCTGCTGTACCCGCGGAACACAAGGATCACGAGGAACCACGGCGTCTTTCCTTACACTGGCGCGGTCGCGACTCATCATGGCCTACGTATCCGGAGGTGAGGCGCCTTCTTTTTTTTCTCGGGGATCCTTAAGGGGTGATTAGGTTGCACCGCTAGCACGCCGTGTTGCGGTGTATACTTGTCGTGAATATTGCCAGCGATTTGTCGACCTTGGCGCTAACGCTCTGCGTTGCGTCGACCATCTTAAAGGGATTATACGGGTTTCCGTCCTGAAAGTAAATGCACTCTTTTGCAGTTGTATGAGCTTTAAACACGTTTAAGACATATAGCAGGGACCTCAATGCTCATTTAGTCCATTATTTCAGCAATTATCGGCGTTAAAAATTGGGCGTTTTTCGAGACTAGTATCAGATAACGAGTACTTGATCGGCACTACTGCCCACCACTTTTATCTTAAATCAATTTTAGAGTTTTGAATTATCTGCAAGTCCTACACTGGATCACAAAATTATTATGCAATTCAAAACTGACGGGACTTTGTATTACTACACACTGTTCGTTGAGGTTTTGTGTTGTGGTGGTTTTCTTTTCTCTGGCCTTTAGCGTTGAGAATTTGGTGGTGGCGTATTCATTTTTTGGCATGAAAATTCATGAAAAATATAGAATTTTATGGGAAAACTAGGTAACTGCTGGTGTCGTTGGAACAAAACAAGTTTATTTTCTTTCAAATATTGCTTATTTTACCGGAAATATGCCATAAGTGAGATGTTTTTATTAGCATGAAAGAGATGACTGGCTCTGCCTCAGCCTGTCCTGCAGAAAATACGCGGTGGCATCACCGCGCACTTTGGAATGTCCTTACGTGCAGAAGAGGTCATTTCCAGAAAAATGTGGCTACCGTGGGACTTCTACCACCTTTATAAGTATGTTTTACTATGTAACTAAATTATTCTGGGAAAACCCGTATAATCCCTTTAAGTCAGCATTAACGTCTCTGTGTTGCGTGTGCCCTTTAACGTCTCTGTGGGGCCCTCTGGACTTTCAGAGATGGCCCTGGTGGCCCTAAAGGGCCTCTGAAGTCCTCTAAACTCTCTAAAGGCCACGCTTCGTGTAGTAAAGAGCCTATGATACCGCGCTTCGCGCGGTCTCGTCGACCCTTTTCGGCGCGCTGCGCGCGCGCCGAAAAGGGCCCTCGCGCGCCAAAAAGGGCCCTCTTGGCCTCCAGGGGGAGGGGGGGAGGGCCGCCCCCGCCGCCCTCCCCTTGGCTACGTGCATGTCCATCGATGCCTGACGAACTGCTCCCAGAGACCGCCGGACAGAACGAACGAGGGAACCAATGCCTCAACATCAACCCAGACACAGCCGTCGGGAAACTGGTAAGTGTTGGGTCCGTGGGACGAGATCCAACAACCACACCAGTCCAGTCCCACCAGATCGCCGCAATGATCGAAGTAGGTATTGCGGGAAGTCTTTGCTGGGCTCTTGTTGATTCAGGGGCCGACTTCTCCATGATACACAATGCACTTTACAGAGACGTTCATGACGGTATCGGCATCACGATGCAGCCTCCCGTGTGTTCAGCGGTAGGCGTAGGGGGCGAGAGAGTACCTATCCTGGGGGAATTAAAGGGTCTGACACTTCGCGTGCAGCACAAATAGTTGACGTGTCCTACCGTAGCAATGGTTGACGGGCTCATCCATGACTACGTGCTGGGACAGGACTTCTGCTGCGAAATGGGAACGGCCCTGGACGACCGCCAGGGACCTTACAAATACAGGGCACCAAGATCGCCTTACCCACCTATGACGAGATCCGGCCGCGACGATCCAGGATCCGCTGCTGTGGTCATCATCACATCATCACACAATGTTTATTAAGGAACTCATAAAACATAACATAACAGCAAAAACAAATGTAAAGAAACTTATCATGCGAATATTGTTACAAAATAATAGCAGAATGGTGCAAAAGCACGAGTGTGCTTAACTCCAGGCACCTCTCTGAAACATAAAATAAAGAGACATTCGAATCCGCCGCCGCCGCAACAGATCCCTCTTAAGCGATATAGATATATGCGCAAATAGCCGCTCAGCTCACGGGGGCGCCACCGGCCACCCCAAGCCATACCAACATCGTCAAAAGTTAATTGCTAGTGAATCTATGGGAATTGAGCAGAAATATTTGGAAATGGTGTGCCACTTCTCGACCATCCTCGCTGTCCAGATTCTCACCACGCACAAGCAAACGTAATTGACATGTAGGTGTGAGATCACTGAAATCAGCGCGAAGAATCTGCGAAACGTTTAGAAAAAGTTTGCATCTCTGGGGAAGATAATTTGGACAAAAAAGAACGTAATGGCAAACATCCTCGACAGAATGGCCACACGAACACTCAGGTGTGGGGCATCTGTTAATTTGAAACAAATGAGAGTTTAAACAAGACATTTCAGTTCTTAATCTGGTGTGGAGAATGTTCCCTGTTTTAGACCCAGCTTTGTAATAGATTGGGGGCTTAGACACCCCTAGCCGCTTAGTAATCGCTCGTTTAAAGGACATATGTGGGAGTGATCTTAGTGATTGGGGGAGCTGATTCCACTGTTTACCTGTTGATGGGAAGAATGAGCATTGGTAGGATCTGGTGCGGTTTGGTTGGATTGTATGTGAGCTGGCGTTTCTCAACATCTTACCTGTGATCTGAGCACGTGTATCTGGCATGATTGACTTAATGTAGCTCGGTGTTTGATGTTGAAAATTGTTGAATGTGTGGTATAATGTAAGTTTGTGTAGTTGTCGTCTAGTCTTCAATTTGTCCCACCCCAGCTCTTGAAGTAGTTTGTCAGTTGATGTTCTGAATAAGGCGCCTGTCACTAATCGGCCAGCTCTATTTTGTAGTTTCTCCAGTCTGTATGTGTCATGCACTGTTATATGTCCGTCGTAGACAGTGTCGTATAAGTCAAAGTAGGGTATCGTATATGTCCTATAAATTTGGTCAAGGATATCCCTGGGTATATATTGTACAATAGGGTAGAGTGGACACAATGTTTTATTTACTTTTTTGCAAATGTCATTGACATGTTGGTGAAAACGTAGGTCTTTGGAAAAAGTCATTCCAAGATGTGTGTGGTTGTCATGGATCGGTATTAAACCACGTCCAAATGTAAGGGTAGGTGGTGTATGCCGATGTTTGTGTGAAAAGGTCTGTTGTACAGTCTTGCTAGTGTTAAACGTTATTAACCATTCTCGACTATATTTATGTATTTCGTCAAGGTCATTCTGGAGTGAGAGTTGTGTTGTTGCGAGGTCTGCTGTCGTGTGAGATGCATAAAGGGATACGTCGTCAGCGAAAAAGAGGATGTCGTTTTGTGTCCGGGTTGAAAGTCCGTCGAGATATATAAGGGCTAATAGAGGACCGAGCACGGATCCCTGCGGGCAGCCCGCGTTTATAATCTGAGTACTTGAAAAGGTGTCACGGATCCGCACTCGTTGCCTCCTATTGGATAGATATGATTCCAGCCAGTCAAAAAGTGAGTCAGTGATTCCGAAGTCGTGCTTACACTTGTGTAACAGTCCTGTGTGCCAGATTTTGTCAAAATATTTAGAGATGTCAAGAAAGATAGCAGTGAAGTCGCGTCCTGCGTCCAGTGATCTGTACAAATTGTGGGTCAAATACAGTAACTGTTGTTCGGCGCTGTGACCTCGCCGGTACCCACTCTGCTTATCTGTGAGAAGAGAGTGTTGTGAAAGGTGTGTTTATAAACTATTTTTTCAAATACCTTAGATAATGATGACAAAATACTTATGGGACGATAGCATGTTGTGTCAGACGGAGAACCCTTATTTTTTAATATTGGTTTGATATTGGCTTCTTTGAACTTGGAAGGAAAAATACCTAACGCGAGAGACTTGTTGTATAGTTTAGACAATGGTTCTGCAATAATAATGGCGGTCAGCTTTAGGAGCTTTACTGGAATGTTATCAGGGCCAGTAGATTTGTTACAGTCTAAAGAGTTAAGGAATTGAAGAACCTCCCTCTCAGAGGTGATGATTTTTCGCAGAGTGGGCACCGGTGTCGCGCCTGTGTTATTGTTAGATGGTGGCGCCTGTATGTCTTTTAGGTCGATATTTGCTTGCTTTGCAAAGTGGTCGTTGAGAAGTGTTGCTTTCCTGCAGTCGTCTAGTACTATTTCTCCGTCTAGTCCTTCAAGTGGTGGAATGACGTCGTTTCGTGTTCGTCCTGTTATTCTGCGTAATGTCTGGTGGTATTTGTATGGGTCTCGTTTATATGTTAGAAGCTTGCGAATTTCACTTTCTATATGCTGTTTTTTAAGTTGTCTGTTTAACGTTGTTACAGCGTTTCGTTGGTGTTTCCAGCGGTCCCAAGTGTAGTCAGTCTGAGATTGTCGAGCATATTTGAATAGTCTGTCACGCTTCCTAATCTGTCTGGTCAGTTCAGCCGTTATCCAAGGTTTCTGATAGTCTTTAAGTCGTATCGTTTTACGTGGAATAGATGCCTCAGCAGCTTTTAGAAGAACAGATATAAATTTGTCAGTCGCCTCGTCTACTTCACCTGCCAGAATTCCTTCCCAGTCAGTGTCCAGTAACAGCATAGTCAAAAGATGAGAGTCAAGTCTCGAATAGTCCCATATAGTCTTGCACGTTTCATATGTAGTTTGTGGTAGTGGTGAGGCGTTAACAGACACAAATATTGGAAAGTGGTCGAGGTTTGAAAATGAAGATAATGTCCCGCTGTCCGCGATGACTTCTGTGTTGGTTGTGAAAAGAATAAATGGTGATGCCACCCCGGACAGAGACAACAGTATGGGCGAGACTCCAGCCCGTAGACGGATTTTTTTTTTGACAGTGACGACCGCCCATTTCAGGGTGTCGTGGATCCCAGTGGCAAAGTGGTTCACGATGACCTTCTCGTACCTCGGATCGTGGCAACCATGTCCAAAGACCGACCATGTCCAAAGGCTAACATATGACAAGGAGCTCTGGACCATCCCGGTCCCAGTAAGGATCACAAACACCGCCACAGAAGAGGCAAATATCTTCGGAGGGAAGCGACAATGGGACATTCCACACAATATCCGAGAGCGACAGCAGCGAATATCAGTTGTGTGAAGGCGGCAACTGCGAGTCAGCGGAACCAAACCGCGGAACGGTGCCAGGACTGGACCTGACGTGCCCAGACCTTTCAAAGAATACATCTGCCCAGACCTTCCCAGACCTTCCAGAATACATCTGTTCCACCGACCTTCTTCAGCATCCAATAGACACCGGGAACGCTCGCCCAATAAAACAGCAGCCGCGACGCATTCCGTTGCATCTCAGGGAGCAAGTGGAGGCACAGAAGGAGAAGATGCTGGAAAATGGCGTGCTCGAAGAAATTTCCAGTCCATGGTGCTCACCAATTGTGTTGGCAAAGAAACGAGACGGCAGCGTTCGCTTCTGCGTCGACCTTCGAGCGGTCAACAGTGCGACGCCTCCCGTCCCCTACCCGTTGCCGCGGATCGATGATGCTCTGGACGGACTGTCGGGCGCGAAATTCTTCACCACGTGACATGACTGCGGGATACTGGCAGGTGGATATCGCGCCGGAAGATCGGGAAAACAGCGTTCTCCACGGAGAAGGGGCTGCATCACTTCCGAAAGATGGCAATGGGTCTCCGCAATGCCGGTGCAACGTTTCAGAGGTTGATGGAGCTGGTGCTGGCTGGTGTCGACGCTCGGTCCTGTCTTGTCTACCTCGATGACGTCGTACTGTTTAACAAGACAGAGGAGGATCACCTCAGGACCCTGGAGGAAGTCTTCACGTACATCAGGCAGGCCGGGCTCAAACTGAAACCTCAGAAGTGTTTCATCAGGAGAAAGGAAGTCACGTTCCTGGGGCACCACGTTTCTCGAGAAGGAATCCGACCCGATTCCTCAAACAAGGTGATAAACTGGCCGAAACCCATCAGCATGTGGAAGCGAAAGACTTCCTGGGTCTCTGCGGGTATTACGCCAAGTTCATACCCGAGTACGCAGAGGTCAGCAAGCCGCTGAAAGAGGCTGCAAACCACAAAGGAGCGATCCCATGGACCGCCGAGCTGGAAACGACCTTCGGAATGCTGAAGGAAAGTCTGGCGTCGCCACCAGTCCTGACGCTCCCGACCTTCAACGGCACCTTCCGGCTGTATATAGACGCCTGCAATACGTCTGTTGGTGCCGTGCTGACCGAGGAGGTGGAAGGGGAGGAGAAGGCGGTGGCATACGAGAGCAAGGTCCTGCCTGGCACGACAGCAGCGCAAGTGGCTAACATATGACAAGGAGCTCTGGGCAGTGGTCCACGCGATCCGACGGTTTCACCAGTACACCACGGGGGCGCGGTTTCAAGTAATCACAGATAACAAGCCGCTAGCCAACATTCCAAGGTCCATTGCTTCAGAGCGGGATGACACCGGTCGACGTGGTCGATGGTCGATAGAGCTGAGTTCTTTCGAATTCGACGTCATCATCAAGGCAGGGGCCGAGCTCGTGAACGCGGACTCTCTATCAAGAAGGCCAGATACCGACGGTGACCAGCAAGGACAGGATGGCGAACACAAAGTTGCCTGTCAGATCAGCCACACTGGTGTCGAGCACACTGCATCACCTGCAGCGCCCGAGCTACGATGCGCGGATTCCGCATGCGGACAGTACCTGTACCAGGTCTGGACACCAGCGAACGAGGCTCATTCGATCAAAGGAAACTCCCGAGCCCCCAGACCTCCGGCACCTGAAGAGGGTGCTCTCAACGGCAGTCAGCCAAGTGGACGGGACGAAGACACAGGATAAGGAGGGCGACACCGATGGGACCGAGCACGGGATCTCATCTGTCCAGGCTCACTACCCAGACACATACCGTCCAGCTAGTCCATGTTCACAAGAGGTAGCAGAAGCGCCCGGCCCCGCGGACGAACAGACCCAGCTGCTGAACGCGCAGCGTGAGGACCCGCTGCTCCATCGCTTCGAAGACATTTTGACCGGTACAGAGAAGCTGACGCGGCAACAACTCCGGCAGCAGTTAGGCGAGTGGGCCTATCTCACCAACAGATGGGAGGACGTCGCCAAGGAAGATGGTCTGCTGGGCCTGCGAGAAAAGCGTCTTGGGAAGGTCTCATTCAAAATCTTCGTACCAGCAAAACTGAGAGAGGATGTGGTGAGATGGAGTCACGAACATCCATCCTCCGGACACATGGGCACACGGAAGACGATAGGTAGACTACAAGATCGCTTCAGTTGGCCGGAGATGTGTCATCAAGCGAAGATGTTCTGCAGGTCGTGCATACTGTGCCAGAGGCGCAACAAGCCTGCTCCAGGCAGGCGGGCCCCGATGGTGAACGAAGCGACATCCAAACCATTCGAGAGGATGGCACTCGACATCACCGAGATGCCTCTATCCTCCGATGGCAACAAATACAGCCAACAGGCAACACAATATAGTGGTTATGGACTATTTCAGCAAGTACGTCCGAATCTACCCCATGAAAGACCAAAAGGCTGTTACGGTGTCAGGTTGTTTGATGGACTGGGTTTACGAGCTGGGAGTCCCGGAGCGGTTTCACTCAGATCAGGGACGACAATTAGAGTCAATCATTTTTCAGGAAATCTGCTAACAGCTCGGCATCAAGAAGACCAGGATAACACCTTATCATCCACAAAGTGACGACATGGTTGAGAGGTTTATGCGCACACTGAAGGATATGGTCTCCAAATATACCGATGCAGCAGGGCTGACGTGGGACAAAGACGTGAAGGCCTACGCGATGGCGTACAATTCGGCGGTCCATGACATTACCGGGTACTCACCATTTTCCATCGTCCATGGCTTTGAGCCACGCCTACCAATGGATGTGCAGTTCGGTACGCCGCAAGCCCTGATAGATGTCCAAAGCTTCCCAGAGGAGCGGCGTAGAGAGCTGAAAAAAGGAATTCGAAGACGTTCGCCGAGCTACGAAGAAGACGGCCTCGGAGTCTGCCAGAAGGTATGACCGAACCGCACGACACACTGCGTATCAGGCCGGTGACAAGGTATACGTGACCATACCGCATCTGTGGGCGGGAAACCTAAGCTGGGCATGCCGTACAAAGGACCGGGGATGGTCATCAGGGCAGTTGGGCAAACGGGGAAAGAAGTAGCGTACGAGGTGCGACTGACAGGCTCGAGGGACCGTATTGTTCATCATAACGACTTGAAGCCGCTCATCCAGAGGGAAGGGACCCGTTCTGACTGCAGTCCCCAGAAGAACACAGATGAAGCCTCTCCGCACCTAGCCAGGTCAGCACCCACACCGAACGTTAGAGAGGGCTGAAGCGAGGAACCACGAGATATCCACGGGAGTCGGTCAGGGCGGATGACCTGGGATTGCTCCCGGTCCATGCCACCGTACCCTCCTTCCTCCAACCATCAAAGCAAACAGATTCCACCTAGTGTGGATGGTCATACATCCGAAGCTCCGGGAACCCACAACGATCAGGTACGCGAGGATGCCGAGAGCACGCCGCCAACATCGAGCACAGGTGACGACGCATCTGAAGGAAGCGAAGTCCATGACGAACAGCTCAGTGAGATGGACCCCGGCCCACAGGAGTGGTCCGAGGCTCACGCACAGGACGAACCATATGACGAGTCCCTAATAACCCCATACGTAACCAGGTCCGGACGCAGGTCAGTCCCAGTCGAGAGGTATCGGGCCGGAATAAATCCCCACCGTTTCGGAATTGAAACATAAATATGAGCTGTTCCTGCAAAGAGAAGGGGGGGGGGGGGGGAGAAGGGGATGAATAGTATTTTTTTGGGATAAGCATGTGTACTAGTACCAGTGTGCACACAGGCCGGATTATATAAACAGACTACCTCGTGAGTGATTTTGTTTTCAGAAATGGCGTCTGAAGAAGAGATTAATACTCTCCTGAAACGCGTCGCAGGCTTGGAGGCCAGAGCCGCCACTTTGGAGGTGGAGCGGTGCGCCTGCGGCCTCCGGCGGCCCCCTTGGCGATGGCGGACGCGGCGCCATCTGCGGAGGACGGAGCCGCGGGATCGCCAGACGTCCTCCGCGAAATACTCGGGAGCCCTCTGTCTGCAGACCTGTGGGACCCCGGCAACTGGGCGATCGCCAACGCATCGCAGGGCACCGACTGGAGAGAGACCCTTCTCTTCCCGCCGGGTACTCCCGGGCCCGCGATGCTCATGTCCCCCGAACCTAGCGAGGTCGGGGGACCGCAAATCACCACCGACGAACGGTGGGTCCTGTTGTCCCCGTCACGTGTCCCGGGACCCACTGACCGGGTCGGTGGCTGTCCGCTGCTTCGCTCGCGCGTCCACCTGTGTGCCTCAGTCAGGCACAGTGCCTGCTCGGATAAGGCCGTAGTGTGCCATGCCGTGCTGTGCTGTACAAGGTGGGGTCAGGTCGTGCCGAGCCGTGCCATGGCGGGCTGTGCCGTGCCGTGCCGTGCCGTGCCGTGCCGAGTCGTGCCGTGGCGTGCCGTTCCATGGCGGGCCGTGCCGTGGCGGGCCATGCCAGGTCGGGTCAGGTCCGGGTCGGCACGCTGGCTGTGTCCATCGTCCGTGTTCGGGAGACGATGACGGCCTTGTGAACTAACCAGCCAGGACGGATGGATGGTTGCTCGTGTCTCCCCGACCGGCTGCCGCAGTGTGGTGCGTGTAGTGCGGCATTCCTGTCTGTGTGTGGAGTGCTGTGTGTTTGCCACGGGCCGCTGCTGTGTCCTGTTTGCCGTGGGGTGGTCTCCCAGACACCAGGGGTGAAAACAGTTATTTGGTGGTCGCCGACCAAAATCCCAAACGACAAAATGGTCTCCCTAACCAAAAGAGCCGACTGTCTGACAGTATTGCCCATGGTGCGTTTTGATAGTGACATGGCGAAGCGATTCTACGCATTTTCGGTACACAGTGGCCATGCGAGACGTAACCCACCTCACTCTTGAATCTAATTCAGCGTCATATAACTGTAACTCAACCGTCAGATATAGTCTGCTTTCATGACAAAACAACATCAGATCCACACCGGTTGACATGTGGTGCATAGTGCACACGATAGAGTTAACTCAACAGCCCGTACCCGTACGCGTGAGCTCACACCACAGCAACATGCAAAGAAATGACAAAACACACGAGTCACAAAATATGGCATACGTCTATACTACATGACGTAAACGCATTAATGGGCTATAGCCGAGCGGGCACCCTCGTACAAACCCGAAGTATGTCTGCCTCCAAAATTACGACATAAGGTGATGACACCTCGGATGGGCCCAAGAGGCTCTTTGATGCACTTTTCTTTGTTGTCTTCTTTAAGGTAAGGTCAATTTCGTGACATCCCATTATAAGTCAATGGGAAAATATACAAATGGTTCCTATTCAGATAATATGCATTGGAGCAGGCCAATTCTTCCAGAATCATGTTATTTTAGCTCATTATTGATGACGCAGGTGCAATTGTTGCTCAGTGACTGCTGCAAGGTTAGCTGAGGTCATCTGAGGTCACCTACACTTTTTTGCCAATAACTCTTGATATAATAAGATGGAGACGTGCGAATGACACCACTGTGTTTGTCTCATCGAGTCGCGTCACCCTATATGCAACATGACCTACCTGGATCACCAAATGACCTTGACCTTGGGTCAAATTCGGAAATTGACCTAACCAGGTCACAATTGATGTTTCGAAGCGCCTTGACGAGACAAACACGATGTTGTTAATATTATCACTATGTGTAACCGATCACAAGTTATTCACCAAACACTTTTTGGGATAAAATGCACCGGTGACCTCTGGAGCTTAACCCCCCCCCCCCCTGAGGTTTTTCTTGGATAACTTTGGACACATGCAGTGCATCTTGCTGACATTTTCGGTAGCTGAGTTTACAACAATTATAAATATTTGAAAAATCGTAGAAAACAGAGTTGCAAAGTAAATTGCAAACGCAAATCACCAAAGATACAAAATGGCATTCTCTTTAAAATGGCGATCTCAAATTGAAAAATTTTGCGTTTTTGACCCCTAAAATTCAAAAACTGTATTTTTTTTAAATAAAATCCCAACAAAATCAAAATTTGCAAAGATATTAAAAAAACGGAATATATGTGAGAGAACTGAGTATGGACAATACCCATACCAAATTTCAAAGCAATATCTTCATTTTTGACTGAGTGATGGCTCCCTAAGTGTAAGGAACTGATGACGTCATTAAAAAAAAAAAATACCTTTTCTGTATCTCTGAGCTAAAACTGGTCTAGGAACATGCCTTTTTATTTACATTTGTCCATTTCTAATTTTGAGGTTTTCTGAAGAGCAAAATCGCTGTTCTGGACGTGGTAAATCCGAGGTCATTCACTTGACCTGGAAGGTCACCCGTTGACCTGAAACCTCAAAATAGCATACTGTTAGATTCCTCTCATGACAGGCAACATGCTGGTTCTTACTGCATTGTTCTAAGTTGCTTGGTTTGGAAGTTAACAGGGGGGGGCTGTCAGGCCCCCCCGTAGGGCGAAGGTGAAAAAGCTCCCGTAGGGCGAGGGTTAAACTATTGACCTGAGCTAAAATTTTAGGACACCAAGTACGATTGCATTTGTCAAAAGCTGGGGCATTCCACGACAGATTAAACAAAAACGCCACTTAACACCGACCCCCTCAGATTTTGGTACACATTTGCTCATGGGGTAGTTGTGTGCTCTGGATCTACCTGTGCTGGTCCCAGCTCGCTCAGAGCAACGGTGGCCGAGTTATAGCCTGCGGCGATTTCACGAGGTCACGCTGCATGGGTATGTTTGACAGCCTATATTATATTATAGTTAAATGGTATAAAATGTAAAAACGCATATTGCTGAACTGGCAATGATCTGAAGAAGAAATTGGTCCAGTCACATTTTAAATATTTTGGCCTTTGACCCGATGACCTCGTGACCTTAGGTCATGTCACAAAATGACAATATGCCAGTGAAAATGTTGAACTTTTTTGGCTACAAATTACTTTTGGTTGGGTGTGTTTTACCTTTGTGCAAACAAAAATGTGGAGAGTGAACTTTTCTATATTTGTTTAACCCTCGCCCTACGGGGGGGGGGGGGGGCTGACAGGCCCCCTGATGTTTTTCTTGAATCACTTTTTACACATGAGGTGCATCTTGCTGAAATTTTCAGTAGCTGAGTTTACAGCAATTATACGTAGGCTGTATTTTTTGTTTAAATTGGTTGAGAAATTTGGGAAATAATGACGTTTTGGTGACGTCATGTTGGTAAACAAATTAGCAATATTTGAAAAATCGTAGAACATAGAGTTTTAAAGCAAATTGCAAACGCAATGCACCAAAGATACAAAATGGTATTCTCTTTAAAATGGCAATCCCAGATTTTCACAATTTTGGGTTTTTGACCCCTTAAATAAAAAAAACTGTTTTTTTTTAAATCCCCACAAAATCAAAATTTTCAAAGATATTAGAAAAACCGGAATATATATGAGAGAAATGAGTATGGACAATACTCATACCAAATTTCAAAGCAATATCTTTATTTCTGACTGAGTGATGACTCCCTAAGTGTAAGAAACTGATGACGTCATTTTTAAAAATACATAAAAATACATTACATTTATCCATTTATAATTTTGAGGTTTTCTGAAGAGCAAAATCGCTGTTCTGGACGTGGTAAATCCGAGGCCATTCACTTGACCTGGAAGGCCATCCGTTGACCTGAAACCTAAAAATCGCATACTGTTAGATTCCTCTCATGACAGCCAACATGCTGGTACTCACCGCATTGCTCTAAGTGCTTGGTTTGGAAGTTAACAGGGGGCCTGTCAGGCCCCCCCCGTAGGGCGAAGGTGAAAAAAGCTCCCGTAGGGTGAGGGTTAACCCTCGCCCTGGTGGGAGGCGGGGTTCATTCCCCCCCCCCCCCTCCACCTGAGTTTTTATGGGGAATAGCGATAAAAAATGGCGACGCCCAGTGCCGCCAAATTTGGCAGTTATTCGGGTATGAATTACCCACATTTTGTCGAAGTTTTATCTTCAGGTCATCTCAGGTCAGGTGACCAGGTCATGTCCATGGACTTTACCTCCAAACATGTTTGTGGTCGTGCCAAAGTGTTTGTCCGATAGATTTGTAACTTTCAGGATTGAATAAGGTCATAAATACCTACAATGTGTATATCTCGGATTAGTTGTATATGTGACCTAAGGTCAGGTCAATTTCGTCACCTCCCCATTACAAGTCAATCGGAAAATATACAAATGCTTCCTATTCAGAGAATATGTGTTGGATCAGGCCAATGCTTTCAGAATCATGTTATTTTAGTTAATTATTGATGACCCAGATGCAATGATTGCTCTGTGACCTCCGCAAGGTCAGCTGCGGTCATTTCAGTCCACCGTCACTTTTTGATAATAACTCTTGATATAATAAATATAGAGACGTACACATGACACCACTGAGTTTGTCTCGTTGAGTCACGTCGCCCCATATGCAACATGACCTACCTGGGTCACCAAATGATATATTAATGGTGACCTGGTTAGGTCAGTTTCAAAATTTGACCTCAGGTCCAGGTCATTTGGTGACCCAGTTAGGTCATGTTGCATATGGAGCGACGCGACTCGACGAGACAAACACAATGGTGTCATTTGCACGACTCTATCTTTATTTTATCAAGAGTTATTGGCAAAAAAATGTTGATGGACTGCGATGACCTCAGCTGACCTTGCAGAGGTTACAGAGCAACAATTGCGCCTGCGTCAACAATAATTATTAACATAACATGATTCTGAAATAATTGGCCTGCTCCAATGCATATTTTTGAATAGGAAGAATTTGTATATTTTCCGATTGAATTATAATGGGAGGTCACCAAATTGACCTGACCTTAGGTCACCGATACGAAAAATCCGAGATTTACACATTGTAGGTACTTATGACCTTATGAAATCCTGCAAGTTTCAAATATCTCGGACAAACACTGTGGCTTTTTGCACGACCACAATTTTTGTTTGAGGTAAGGTCACTTGACGTAAACTGGTGACCTGACCTGAGATGACCTGAAGTTCAAAACTTTCACAAAATGTGGGTAATTGATGCCCGAATAGCTGTGCCAAATTTGCCGCAGTTTTCTCGCTATTCCCGAAAAACCTCAAAGGGGGGGGGGGCAAAATGACCCCCGCCCCCCACCAGGGCGAGGGTTAAACAATACATTGATAGGGAAGTTGCCTCTCCGCAATTTGTTGTGCACAAAGGGAACTACCCAAAGGCAATTTGTAGCAAAAACAAAGTTCAACATTTTCACTGACATCATATTGTCATGTTATGACATGACCTAAGGTCACGATGTCATCGGGTCAACGGTTAAAATATTGCAAGTCTGATTGGACTAAACTATTCTTCAGATCATTGCCAGTTCAGCAATATGCGGTTTTGTACATTTTATAACTAAGACTATAAAATGTACTAAGAGATAGGTAACTAAGAGATAGGTATAGGCCGCCAAACATACCTACCCATGCAGCGTGACCTCGTGAAATCGCCGCAGGCTATAGCTCGGTCACCGTTGCTCTGGCGAGCTGAGACCAGCAAAGGTGAATCCAGAGCACACAACTACCACATGGGAAAATTTGGACCGAAATCTGATGGGGTTGGTGTTACTCTGAAAGTATGTTGTGCCCCAGCTTTCGATTGCTCTTTTCCGTTTGTCCCTAGGCATGATAGTTCCCGATATATTTGGGGGTGTTCGAAACGAAGTCCTAAAACTGGAAAAGCTGACCTTTGATCAGCATGGGTGGAGCTTTTCCAAGAAAGTTGGTGGGGCAAGATGTCATTTTGCTTGGTGTTTTTGTTTGGTTGGTGAAAATGACCATTTTAATGCCGGATGACCTCTAAATCTGACAAGAGTTGGTCGGCCAAAACACAAAGTTGGTAGGGCAGCGGTGTCACCATTTGAATAGGGAACTCCACCTGTGCTTTGATAACCTCTGGTGACCTCAATATTGACGTGAGCCAAATAATACGCCAAGTAACTTCGAATGTCCTTGTGAGCTTTCGACGCCTTTTTCCGTGTCTTTTTAGTTTTGAGCCTTGATCATTTTGACCTCCCCTCCCCTCCCCTCCCCTCCCCTCCCCTCCCCTCCCCTCCCCTCCCCTCCCCTCCCCTCCCCTCCCCTCCCCTCCCCTCCCCTCCCCTCCCCTCCCCTCCCCTCCCCTCCCCTCCCCTCGACCAGGGCAAAGTTGTCTCAGAGGCCCACTGGGGCGGGTGTTAACAGAAATAAGTCAGTTAATGCATAGCAAAGGGCTCTGCCAACATTATACAAAATATGTCAAAATAAAAGCAACACATCATCCAAGTTGTTAAGGGCTGTTAAGGGCAATCTAATTCTAAGTTCTAACACATTTTATTTTGCATCTTTCCTCAATCATTTAAGACAGTATTGGAAAATTTGGGTGGAAAACGACACCCTATGGACACTATTTTCCACTCTTTACCAAGTTTAACTCTGATTTTTTCGCTCCATATTTTATAAGTTATTGGATAATTGGAACCCTGACAGTTAGGTACTTATGAATGTAATAATAGGGGCAGCTTGTGTAGGGAAAGACAAGTAGGAATTAGCAAAGGTAATAACTAATTCTGGTGAGCAGGTAATTGGGTACTGACAAAGCCAAGTACGTGTGTTTTGTGTTGAATTTACCACTCTTTTTGCAAAGCGTTAGCCAAAATTTTCCACTCTGCACTCCAGCTCCAAAGCAATCCCAGGGGCCAGGACCCTGCTTCAATAATACAACAGATTTAAACTGGACTTTAAGAGAATTCTTACACTGTGAAATTCTGCATTGATGATGATTATGGTTTTAGGGCACCGTAACTGCTTGGTTATGTGGCACCCATGCAATTCTGCATTGTTCCTACTCTAAACAATGAAGCTGTTGTAACTTCTGTGGCCAGGAGTCAAGACAAGGTAGGTAACAATTATTTGAGAACAAGATTAACTGACATGAAATAACACTTTCTTTTAGCATTGGTAAAGGATAACAATTAACATATGTACAAAATATTGATCATTAACTGATCACACACAAGAAACTCAATCTGCAGTTAAAGGGATTATACGGGTTTCCGTCCTGAAAGTAAATGCACTCTTTTGCAGTTGTATGAGCTTTAAACACGTTTAAGACATATAACAGGAGCCTCAATGCTCATTTAGTCCATTATTTCAGAAATTATCAGCGTTAAAACTTGGGCGTTTTTCGAGACTAGTATCAGATAACGAGTACATGATCGGCACTACTGTCCACCACTTTTATCTTAAGACCAATTTTAGAGTTTTGAATTATCTGCAAGTCCTACACTGGATCACACAATTATTATGCAATTCAAAACTGACAGGACTTTGTATTACTACACACTGTTCGTTGAGGTTTTGTGTTTTTGTGGTTTTCTTTTCTCTGGCCTTTAGCGTTGATAATTTGGTGGTGGCGTATTCATTTTTTTGGCATGAAAATTCATGAAAAATATAGAATTTTATGGGAAAACTAGGTAACTGCTGCTGTCGTTGGAACAAAACAAGTTTATTTTCTTTCAAATATTGCTTATTTTACCGGAAATATGCCATACATGAGGTGTTTTTATTAGCATAAAAGAGATGACTGGCTCTGCCTCAGCCGGTCCTGCAGAAAATACGCGGTGGCATCACCGCGCACTTTGGAATGTCCTTACGTGCAGAAGAGGTCATTTCCAGAAAAATGTGGCTACCGTGGGACTTCTACCACCTTTATAAGTACGTTTTACTATGTAACTCAATTATTCTGGGAAAAACCCGTATAATCCCTTTAAGGTGAAAAAGGTTTTGACAAATACTGGATCGTTTACATTAAAGGGACTATCCCATCTAACATTATATTTGAGTTGAGATAGCCATTTTGATAGCTTGGCACTGAAATTAAGTATGGTAGCAGTTAAAACAACCACAATGATCTAATCAAAAAGATATTCAAGTTTGATCTTGACATCTGTAAAAAAAATATGGCCCATGTGTATTTGAATAGGGCCCCTAAACCGACAGCATCGTCTCTCTTTATCCAACTGGTAATGATAGTCAACTTGTTTTAAGGTCAGCCTTGGAATATTTTTGTCTTTCATTTATCGATCTCCAGGTGGTTCGCAATCTATAGAGGCTAGCACTATCAGCTGGAGTTGATGCAGCAGTTGGCCGTCAGGGACCACTAGTGAGCCAGGATGTTATGACGTCGCAAGTAAATGGTACCAGTTAAATATTTAACGCTAAATATTTATTTATTTATAAATAAATATATCCATCAATATTTAGTGGTACCATTTGCTTGCGACGTCATAACACCCTGTCTCACTAGCGGTCCCTGGCGGCCAACTGCTGCAACAACTGCAGCTGGTAGTGCTAGCCAATCTAGACACCGGGTGGTTCGCTTTTTCTGCGCAATAGATGTCGACAAAGAATTGTGTCATACATTTGGCAGCACAAATGATTTCCCTGTTATTAAAAACAAATCATGACGTCACCAACCCAACTTTCCGCTAAAAACTAAAAGTTTAATATCTTCCAAGATAAGCATTTTTGTTTTGAAAAAAGTGCATGAACATGTTCAGCTGACCTCGCCTGACATGTAGACATACGATTAAGTGTGATTCGACAACTTTCAAAAAGGTGGGACAGTCCCTTTAATACAGGCAGGTAGTCAATTCCTCTATCAATTTATTGGTGACTAAGACATGCTGTGAGAAGTCTGTTTTTTGCGGGGGGGGGGGGGCGCTTCAGCGCGTTGAGGCGATCAAGCGCCCACTGTGAGAAGTCTATCAGTTATTTTTTATATACAAAAGTTAGATACACCAATGAATACAAATACAAATACAAAATACATTATGTGAGTCCCTCTTGGTATGTATCACCAAAGATGAAGACCCATACAAATGTTTTGGTCACCAATAAATAAATAGAGGAACCGATTGTTGAATGTTTAATCACAAAAATATCACCTTGGGATTGGCTGAACGAGGCACCAAAGCGACCATCTGGACGAAAAGGTCCATGTGGTTTTATCCTTGGAGGCAATCCAGGGTGCTTTACTCGTGTCTTGACAGATTCTGCTTGCTGTTGAAATATGTGCAGTTCTCATTGTCATAGCCGCACTGGACTCTGCAGAGACCTCGACTTCTTTTATTTAGTCTTTACTCTGTGTTCTCCTCAATTCCAGCACAGCCAAGTCGCTCCATATCTGAGTTCACAGTCCCAAAACAGTCCACACCAGGGTATATTGAAGGGTCCACACATCTCACAGACTAAAGCAAAAAAAAATGCACTGTCAACCAAGGCCCTAATAAGACTCAACTGCAATGCCTACGCAGACGCCTCAACTTCAACTGTTTGTGTTATTTCAAATTCAATGTAAATATATCGCACAAGGTTCAGGTTGTATGAAGTTCTGTCAGGCTTCCAACAGTTAACTAAACAGCTACTGGTACAGCCTAGTTGTTCGTTCCTACGACCAACCGATCATGGCGTTGCGAGGCCAAGGCTTCAAAACGCGAGAGACCACGAGAGACCACGAAATCACCGATCTCTTACCGATGGGAGACCGGTGGTCTCCTAGTAGGTCTAGTAGAAACTTAGTATAAAATATGAATTGTACCAAAATGGTAGCCCTGAGAGAAGCCTGTTGCGGTCATTTCCCAAACGACATGGTATATTGCTACTGGCAGACTGGTTATTGATTCACCTTTTTTGGAAGGATTCAATCACGATTCATTTTGGAATCTGAATGATGTAGTCACCGTTTGATTCATGGAGTTTGATTCATGGATGGAGTTGATTCACGGAAAGAACCCTTTTGAGAAGTGGTTCTTTCCGATTCAAAGATTTTTTTTGGGGGGGATCAAATCACGTTTGACTCACCATTGAAATAGCATTGTACAGTCTTTTTTATTCAATCAGCCTTGTTTCTATGCGGGTTTTGATTCAATCTGGATTCATGAATACAAAAAATCCGGTGGTGAATCGGTTCTTCTTTGATTCAAGGGATTTTGATTGAACGATTCCAATCGATTCAATCAGAGTCGAATCAATAACCAGTCTGTACTGGTGTCTGGTGTATACAATGTAGCAAAAATAACATGATTTCAAAGTTGTATTTGTATTTTGGTCTCCCAACTGCCACTACATAGGTGCTTAGTGGTCGCCGATAATATCTGCCATGTCGGTGACTTTTTTCACCCCTGCCAGACACATCGGTTGGTTGGCTTTGGGTCGGGTTGAGCCGTTCTGTGTTGGCGGTGCCGGCGAATTCGGTCGCCAGTGTCAAGTCGCGACGAGTTTCGCGACGGGTGGTGAAATGTTCTATCCTCCAATTAGAAAGAGGGGAGGTGTGTAAGGTGTTTGTTCTGGCTATGTGTTGCGGCATGTAAGCGGCTACCCCGCCCCTGCGGCCCGGCCCGTGACGTCACGAGCGGCCCTGACCGGGGCGTCGGCCGCGGGGGCGGTCAGTTGTGACCCAGGTCAGACGCGCGTGGACGTGAGGGCGCTCGGGTAAGGAAGTCTGTCGGACCGACGTTGGACCGTTGCTGTTACTGCTGCCGCTGCTGTACCCGCGGAATACAAGGATCACGAGGAACCACGGCGTCTTCCCTTACACAATGTTGTCAAACAACATTACAAGAGAAGCCTGGAATTCGATGGGAACCGAAATTCGTTACCAAGTACTTGAGAGTACCGACCATTATAAGCGTGGATCGCTTATCAACTTTAACCCTCGCCCGGGTAGGGGGGATGCCACCCCCTTCGGTTTTTCTGGAAAACTCGCCTAGTTTCTAACCGATTTCAATGCAACTTTCAGTACCCTACTTTTGACAAATTTCCCACATACTGGGAAAATTTTGCATTTCTAACCCACATGACCTGTGACCTATGACTTGTTTCTCAAGGTCATGTCAGGCGCAACTGGCGTCTCGCAGTATCGATGCTTGTAACTTCTGCAGTTTTCGAGTGTTTGTTGTTCAGGAGCATATACACAGGTGTTTCCAGGTGAAAATTGTGGTTTCCACTGAGATTGTGATCTCGATTGACCTTTTCAGAGGTCAACTGAGGTCATTGACCTCCGATGACTTCCGATTACTTTTTTGGGCTTCTGGTGGTTTCTAGGACATTTTGTGACGCTGATTTCAAATTTGGGATCCATTTGACATAATTATATGTTCCACTGGGGTCATGCGCTTCCACAGGTCAACCGAGGTCACTGACCTCAGATGACCTGAAATGACCTTTTTGCAATTTGGCAGTTTGTAGGACATTTTGTGACGCTGATTACGAATTTGGCACCCATTAAGCATTATGATATGCTCATTCACGAATCTAGCTCAATAAAATTCAATTTATTCGCAATTTCAATTTTGATGACATTTGGGTCATTGACATGACCTCAGAGGTCACCTAATGACCCAATACCTTAAAATTGGGTATCAGCGGCTTCCTCTCGTTACAAGCAACACGCTCGTCTTTGAATCAAATCTCTAGCTCAGTTAGGGGCGAAACGCTAAGGGGGGGGGGGGGGAGGTCGTACCAACCCCCTACCCGAACACGTAGTGATTTTGCCCTACCCGGGCGAGGGCTAACTTAAAATATCTTTCCGTAGGAATGTTTATATGCAAACTGTGATCAATTTATAATATATTTTGGTCTCGTAGGTCGATTTCAAGTGAAAACTTGATTTTTGTAGGAAAATGTGAATATTTCCCTTAAAAAACGTATGGGAGAGGGCATCCCTCCCCATACGATTTTTTAAGGGAAATATTCACATTTTCCTACAAAATTTTCAGCGCCGCCCAAAAATGGTAGGTATACGGACATTCCGTACCGCACGTAGAGGCGGCTACGCCCATGGGTGTATATTGCCCGGTAAGGGCGCCATCGGCGCCAAAGGGAGGGGCAATGGAATGACACTCGAATGCATGCTCGTGGAATGACTCAATGGCCCGGAGGGACGCCTTCGGCCCGGAGAGGCGCCTTGACAGAACACATTGGTACCCACACAGTTTGAGGCCATCCAAAATCAATAGCCTCTATATGAGACGTAAATATTGGCCCAATGAGTGATGGGTATGTAGGTAGTCCCAGGTATAAGGTAACCAGAGGCGCCGCCTGACCTTCAGAAAGGAGAGGGGAGCCCCTGGGAGAGACCCCCCACCCTCAAAAAATACCCCTGGATATAAAACTCTACGAATTTCGGCCACTTTATTTTGTGAGGCCCCCTTTTTAACAATTTTTCTTCGTCTACTTTTGATGTGCTGGATTGCACCAGAACCCCCAGTAGGCATTGCACTGAGCGTATTACTAATTTGTATTGTTACGTACGGGAGAGAAAACATATCTTAGCTGACAACAGGTGGGGGCGGCTTTTGAGTGTACCCCCATTTTGATACGTGTATTTAGGCCTTTGCAGCATTTTTTAATGTGTATTTTCATGTTATATTAGGTAGGTATGTACTTGTTAGTTAGCGCTGCGAAGCGGCGCGAAATTTTTAAGGTTTCCCTGATAAAACCCAGAAATATAGGCTATAAAATATAAAAAAATATGCCTTGTAGCTCGGACAATAAGCTAAAAATGCTATTCATTCAATTCAGCGTTATGACGAACCGATGACGATGACTATGGCTTCGTTATGCCGATGACTACCGATGCGACGCCGGGAAGCGGCGTGAAAATGTAAGGTCCTGGAAAACGTAATGTTAACCCGCGCACTGCAGGGGCTTTGCGCCGAACACGAACTGCAGGGGGGTTGATTTCCGCCCCCCCCCCCTGAGATCTCGAAAACTACGCAACGTAGCGAGAAGCGGAAAAAGGCATGTGATAGCTTCATACATGTTCTATCGAAAGTATTCAGTGTTTTTTTTTTAAAGTCAGGTCAAAATTGAGGTCACCAGAGGTCATCAAAGGTCAAATTTTCCAGTTTTTTCTCCTGTTTTAGGACATCGCTCCAGAAATTCCCATATATCTCAGAAACGATGATAGTTAGAAACAAACGGAAAAAAGCAAACGCCAGCCAGTGAAATTTTTAATCGCTAAAGTGTACTCAGATTTGATCTCAGGTCAATATTTCAGGCTCCAGAGGTCAAAAAGGAAAAAAATGCAGTTTTTTGCTAAATCGTTTTTTGCTATTAACTTTTTACTTAATAAAGATAACTGAAAACTGTTTACGCCATTGTGTCTATCTTGTCAAGGCGCTGCGAATAATATATATCGTGACCTTGTTAAGTCAACTTAACAATTTGACCTAAGGTCAAGGTCAAGTGGTGACCCAAGTAGGGCATGTTGCATATGGGAAGACGTGTCTCGACGAGACAAACACATTGATGTCTGTTTTACTTCTCTATCTTTATTATGTCGAGAGTTATTGACAAAAAAGTGATGGTGACCTCGCATGACCTCAAATGACCCAATAGGGGTCACTGAACAAAACTTACACTTGGATCATCAATAATATCCTATAATAACATGATTCAGAAGTAATTGGACTAGTACCATGCATATCCTTGACATAGGAAGCATTTGTATATTTCCCCATTGACTTATTATGGGGAGGTTACGAAATTGACCTGACCTTAGGTCACCGATATCAAAATTCCGAGATAAACGAATTGTAAGTACTGATCCCCTCATGACATCCTGTAAGTTTCAACCTGATCGGTGAAAAACTCTGGCTTTGGCACAACTGCAAACATTTTTGGTGGTGGGGTCACTTGACCTGGTCTGGTGACCTGACCTGAGATGACCCGAGCATATTGTTTTTCTCAAAGTGTGCGCAATTGATGTCCTAACAGGTTATCAAAACCCGGCGGCGCTGCGCGCCGCCGTTTTTTCGCTATCTTTGAAAAACCTGAGGGGGGGCGGAAATCAACCCCCTGCAGTGCGCGGGTTAATATTGGAACCAGACCGTGAGGTGGGTGAGATGGCTTGGGGAGATAGTCCTGGCCTGTTTCCACTATTTGCTCTTCGGTCCAGAAAATTGTGCACTGCTGGAGCAGCTTCCGGGTCCCGATTTCCTCGTCTTTGCGTTCGTGTCGCTTTTTTCGGAACTCGGCAAACTAGCTAAACATGTAACCTGCTTGAAACTTAACCCTCGCCCTACGGGGGGGGGGGGGGGGCTGACAGGGCCCCCCTGAGCTTTTTCTTGAATAACTTTTTACACATGCAGTGCATCTGGCGGAAATTTTCGCTAGCTGAGTTTACAACAATTATACGTATGCTGTAAAAATTGATTTGAAATTAGTTACGTAGTTTAGGAGATAATCATGTTTTGATGACGTCATGTTGGTAAAAAAAGAGAAATATTTGAAAAATCGTAGAAAAAAAGAGTTTTCAAGCAAATTGCAAACGCAATTCACCAAAGATACAAAATGACATTCTCTTTAAAATAACAATCTCGGATTTTCAAAATTTTGGGTTTTTAACCCTTACAATAAAAAAACTGATTTTCTTTTAAAAAAATCCCCACAAAGTCAAAATTTTCAAAGATGTTAGAAAAACCGGAATATATGTGAGAGAACTGAGTATGGACCAAATATCCATATTTACCATACCAAATTTCAAAGAAATATCTCCATTTTTGACTGAGTGATGGCTCCCTAAGTGTAAGAAACTGATTAAGTCATTTCAAAAAACTTTTTTTACTTTTTATGATAAGATACGAACAAATAATTACCTTTTCTGTATTTCTGAGCCAAAACTGGTCTAGGAACATGCCTTGTTATTTACATTTATCAATTTCTAATTTTGAGGTTTTCTGAAGAGCAAAATCGCTGTTCTGGACGTGGTATATCCGAGGTCATTCACTTGACCAGGAAGGTCACCCGTTGATCTTAAACCTGAAAATCGCATACTGTTAGATTCCTCTCATGACGGGCAACATGCTGGTTCTTACCGCAATGCTTTAAGTTGCTTGGTTTGGAAATTAACCGGGGGACCTGTCAGCCCCCCCGTAGTGCGAAGGTGAAAAAAGCTCCCGTAGGGCGGGGGTTAAAATTTAAGATTTTATGAAGGAAATGGGCCCTGGGACCAGCAATTACCGCCAAAGAGAGCCTCTGCCAGACATTTAATGACATTCTTTTTACCATTTACCAAATTTGTATAAGCAATTGCGAAACTTCCATGCCGCGAAGCGGCGCGAAATATTCTACTTCCTAGTTCCCCCCCCCCCCTCCCCCCGAATAAAAAAAACGCATCAGGCTTATCAAATGACCATTTTTAAACCGAAGACACGAGTCAGAGTACAGCACATTACCGCTCATTATGACCGCGCCGACCACGGTTAGCAGGCGCACCAGCTATAGCAGGCGCTCCAGGCGACGGCTAGCAACCCCTGGGAAGGCTCGAGGGCCCCGTTCACAGACTCAATGGTCCTCTGGATAAGCTTGAGAGGGCCCTGAAAAGACTCAATGGCCCCTTGGTAAGCCGACAGGCCCCTCAACAGACCCTAATAGCTGGATTTTGACTGCACTGCAAAGACATTTTTTACGATAAATTGCAAATTTTTCCCGCAAAAGGAGGGGAGGATGGGTGGGGGGGTTGACCCCCCACCCCTCCCCCGCCTTCTAAAAGGAGGAGTTTGCCCAGACCTCCCCCTCAACCCTCCCGTCGGTAACGCCCCTGGCTGACAAATATTGCAGCACACACTCTCCTGAGAGGAAAATTGTTAAATTGTTTTGCACTACCCCCCCCCCCTCCCGAATAAAAAAAAACGCGTCAGGCTTATCAAATGACCATTTTTAATCCGAAGACACGAGTCAGAGTACAGCACATTACCGCTCATTATGATCGCGCCGACCACGGTTAGCAGGCGCACCAGCTATAGCAGGCGCTCCAGGCGACGGCTAGCAACCCCTGGGAAGGCTCGAGGGCCCCGTTCGCAGACTCAATGGCCCTCTGGATAAGCTTGAGAGGGCCCTGAAAAGACTCAATGGCCCTTTGGCAAGCCGACAGGCCCCTGAACAGACCCTAATAGCCCCTGGGCAGGTTCGAGAGGCCCCTGAACAGGATCAATGGACCATTGGGAAAGCTCGAGAGGCCCCTGAACAGACTCGATGGGCCTCCGGGAAAACTATAATGGGCCCCTGGGCAGGTTCAAGAGGCCCCAAAATAGACTATAATGGGCTCCTGGCCAGGCTCGGGAGGCCCCTAAACATACTCAATGGGCCCATGGACATGCTCCTAGGCAGGTTTTATGAGCCCCTGAATGGGCTCAATGGGCCCCAGAGCATGCTCGAAAAAATCCCTGGGCATGTTTTTGCGCCCTTAAGTGGGCTCAATGGGCCCCTGGACATGCTCGAAAGGCCTCTGAATAGTTTTGTGGGCCCCTTGATGGGCTCAATGGGTCCCTGGACATGCCCAAGAGCCCCCCTGGGCCGGCTTCGAAAGCCCTTCAGTGTCTCTGAGGGCCTTTGACATGCACCAGAGTGACCCTAGACCAGTTTGGGGGCTCCTCTGTGACTTTTTGAAAGCCATTTGCTAATGCAAATGGTATCTGGGCCAATCTCGGCGGGGCCCCCTGTTACCCGTAAGGGGAGGGGGAAATTCCCCCCCCCCCCCCCTTGCTCCCCCCCCTGGCTGCGCCCCTGAAGGTACCGAATAACAACCTACTGCGGAGATAGATCTAGCACAGAAGGTTATGCAGTTATTGGTACATAGCCTGTTTTCTTATCCTAATCAATAGCAGTCTTTATATGGGTTCAATCCAGCACATTCTATATCAATGCAAAGTGAACGCACCTACGTTTGGTTGTTACTAAATTTAGAAGTTTTCTTGATATTATTGTTTTATATTTGAAGAAAACACTTTTGTTTTACTTTTGTAGCCCTATTGACTTCTCGGCACATTTGAAACTAAATAAATGCAAGATGGACTCTTCAATTTTTACTGGGTACAGTACCCAGTAAAATTTGGGGTTTTGAATTTGACTAGGTACAGTGTACCCAGTGTACCCAGTGGTGGTTACGCCCATGGATGGAGGGAGTTCATGTAGCCGAAGAAATCCTTCAGCTCTTGGTGCGAGTGAGTTCACACCCCGATTGTATCATCTATGTGTGCATTGTCGGCTTCAGTGCAGCGCATTCTGGAGGGCTGTTCTGGAGGGTGGCGTATTTTGGAGAGCAGACTGTTCCAACTTGTGCATACAAATTATCGCCACTGGTGGTGCGTTGTTTTATAGCCTTGGGTGGTGCTACCTTGCAGGCCATGGCTATGCCTAAGCGCTGCTTGTAGTGTGACTTGTCAAAACGGAAACAATTATTGTCCAGGCAGTGGAACAATAATTGAGTGATATCGTCCAGTGGTAGGTCAAATAGGCAGCGCCTCCTCTAACATGTTAACTGGCGGGGCTGCGCCCCCCCCCCTCCCTAGTGAAGCCGCCAGCCCCCCCCCCCCACAGTTGAGGCAAAATTGCATCACTGGTGGGGGGTGGGGGGTGCACTTATTTGTCATCGGATGTATATAAAAACGATATCGGTGGAGTAAATGAAAGCAAAAATCCTAAATACACGCAAATTTAATAACGAGAGCGATAAAATAAGTAAATAAAACTTAGATAATAATTTTATGGCAAATATCGCTTCAGTTTCGGCGCAGAAAAGACGATTCTGACCGGTGTCTGGACAATGAACAAGTGCTATTTGGTGGCAATCGACACAGTGGAAGGATAAATTCGTATTCTTTGCCAGGGACTGGGGTTCAAATCCTTCGACGGGCCTCTGAAAAGTAGACCCAGCCCCCAATACTCCTCGGAACAGGGTGAGAGTTCCAATTATTGCCTTGGTTCCAAGAGAATGTAGTGCTTGGTCCACAAATGAAACCAACCCAAAGAATCACTCTCGTATGTCATGACCGGTTGAGGACCTGAGGTGGCCCTCCGCCGGTTAGAGGGCCTTGGGCCTGAAGAGGCCGCACTGGCAGGTCTTGCTAGGATCTTAAGCTGGTCTGAAAGGGTCCACCTGCAAGGGTCAGCCTGGGGTGCCCTAGGTCGGTCTGAGAGGGCAGGCAACCGTCCTAAGAAGGCCTTCGGCTGGTCAGAAAGGGTATTTTATACCCTCTCAGGCGGGTATGGACCCCTCCAGGCGGCCGTAGGGGTCCATTGGTCGTCTGAGATACCCCAGGCTGATCTGAGTTGATATTTCCCAGATCTGAAAGGGCTGTATGCCCATTAGAGCAGCTCGGTCGATCTGAGAGGGCCCTCAGCCAGTCTGAGAAGCCCAGAACAGATTTAAGAGGGACCCCTCTTAAGTCTGAAGAGGGAGCTACTGCACTCTGAGAGGACCCTCGAACAGTCTGACGGGGCCTTAGGCCGGTCTGAGAAAACCCTATGCAGGTCTGAGAGGGCACATGACAGGCCTGAGATGGCCCTCTGCCGGTCTGAGAGGTCACATGACAGGCCTGAGATGGCCCTCTGCCGGTCTGAGAGGGCACATGACAGGCCTGATATGGCCCTCTGCCGGTCTGAGAGGGCACATGCCAGGCCTGAGATGGCCCTCTGCCGGTCTGAGAGGGCACATGACAGGCCTGAGATGGCCCTCTGCCGGTCTGAGAGGGCACATGACAGGCCTGAGATGGCCCTCTGCCGGTCTGAGAGGTCACATGACAGGCCTGAGATGGCCCTCTGCCGGTCTGAGAGGGCACATGACAGGCCTGAGATGGCCCTCTGCCGGTCTGAGAGGGCACATGACAGGCCTGAGATGGCCCTCTGCCGGTCTGAGAGGTTACATGACAGGCCTGAGATGGCCCTCTGCCGGTCTGAGAGGGCACATGACAGGCCTGAGATGGCCCTCTGCCGGTCTGAGAGGGCACATGACAGGCCTGAGATGGCCCTCTGCCGGTCTGAGAGGGCACAGTGCCGGGTCGAGAGAAGCCTTGTCAGGCCTGACGGAGACCCTTCCAATCATTTTTTATTCGTTTTTCAGACGGTCCCTCTTAATTTTTTATGGAAGCAAAGCTCATTGTTCGCCTCTCGAACCTCTTGAAA
This sequence comes from Chirona hameri, assembly GCA_036785665.1. Taxonomy (NCBI): domain Eukaryota; kingdom Metazoa; phylum Arthropoda; class Thecostraca; order Balanomorpha; family Balanidae; genus Chirona; species Chirona hameri. The sequence continues at coordinate 208 of JAXIVJ010005271.1, read as the reverse complement.
GGACAGCTGATCCCACAGGTGGAGTTTCCTATTCAAATGGTGAGGTCACTGCCCCACCAACTTTGTGCTTTGCCCCACCAACTTTTGTCAGATTTGAAGGTTTTCTGGCGTTAAAATTACCATTTTTCACTTCAACCATGCAAAACAATCAAGCAATATGATATTTTGTCACACCAACTTATTCTGAAAAGTTCCTGCCATGGCTGCT
>JAXIVJ010005270.1:5000-75428 GCA_036785665.1 Chirona hameri | reverse complement strand
CTATCATTTTTTTTTATTTCTTAGAAATGTAGATCGTGTTGAGGGGAACTAAACGCCGTTTCATTTTTGAAAATCGGACGGTAGATCAGGGCTGGGAATCCCTAGCTGTGAGTCACCGTTGGGATTCTGAAGCCCCAAGTTTGTCACCTAGTTTTTTTTTCCTTCAATTTTGTCAACTTTTCCAAGACAAAACGTGTGATACTGACAGACATAGGTTTTGTTGATTGGGGTTATAGGGTGCGACGACTACTGGAGTCAATTTGTGGTAATAAGATATTAAAATGTTTCCTTGGTGCACTAGTGCTGCTACTTTGCAATGCTGCCACATAGTACTATGACGTAGATGATCATAACGTGCTGCCATATTGTGCACCAGCATGCAAATATGTTCCTTAAGTCAAAGGTTGTCAACAATAACACAGGCGGTGAAAGCACAAAATGAATATAGAACACAATCAAAAATCAGGTGGCCCTTCATAAGCACCCCACCCGACCAAGTTTCCATGTTTTTAATTACTTCTATAAATGGGAACGCATTTTCCAAAAATGGAAGTTTCCAAAAATAGAAACTTTTACCATAGTGTCCCCAACTGAAATGGGGCAGCTTGCTGCCCCATTTGGGACAGGATTTGGGCTGCCCCAAATATCTTGTTGACGTTTCTGCCACGTTTTGCATACTGGCCCAGTAGGAAGTCACTTTCCTTGCTTTTAACTCTCTAGTTTTTCATAGGCCATGTGAAGTCTGTGGTGAGGCTCCTGCCATCTTTTCCAAATTCCTGCCATGTCTACCACCAATGGCGTCGCCGAGCATTTTTGAGTGGGGAGTCGGCTGAAATGACGAAAAAATGTACCCCCATTTTTTTAGTGTATTTTTGCAGCATTTTTCATGTGGATTTTCATGTTATAAGGTTATTTTTTTTAAAGTTATATTTCATTTTATAAGGTTAGTAGGTACTTGTTATTTTAGCGCCGTCAAGGGGCGCATTTTTTTACCGGTTTTCCTGATAAACCCAGAAATATAGGCGGTGGGCCATGTATAGGATAAGAAGCTAAAAATGCTATAAATGCAATCAGCGTTACGAGGAACCGAATACGATGACGATGGCTTCGTTATGATGATGGCCACAGATGTGACGCCACGATGAGGCTTGACATTTTATTTTAGGTCGTGGAAAACGAAATTTTAATATTGGAACCAGACCGTGAGTGGAGCCAACCTCAGGTAACCCCATTTCCTGGTTACACATCTCGGTATGATGGAAACTATTGAAATGAAGGTAGTTTTTCATATACATTAGCCTCGGATAGTAAATCACGATGATCGGTGGCAGTCAGCGCTCAATAGTGCATATGATAATAACTGTATACATATGAAACAAACTGTAGCAAGCAACTGGTAACAGTGCAAATGGTTTGAAAGCAACAAGGGGCAGAACGACTGTTCCGCGCCTAAATGGTCCCCTGTGGATCTGGAGGAGCTGGAGGGAGATGGCTTGGGGAGATGGTCCTGGCCTGTTCCCACTATTAGCTCTTCGGTCCAGCAATCTGGGCATCGCTGGAGCAGCTTCCGGGTGCCGATGTCCGCGTCTTTGCGTTCGCGTCGCCTTGTTTGGACTCGGCAGACTAGCGAAACATGTAGCCCGCTTGCAGGCTTCATATTTTATGAAGAAGGGAGTGGGCCCTGCGTGGAATTCGGTTTCCCATTTTCCAAATTTGTATAAGCAAAAGCAATAAGCGAGCGGGGTCGCCAAACACGCCTCCAGCTGGCTGTCGTCCTGCAGCTGACAGCTCAATGTCTGCAGCTGCCGCGGCCTCCCGGACGTCAGTCAGCTCGGTATAGTGCCGGGCACCAAAGTTGACGCCTGGCTTGTGGAACCGGCGGACAGGCTGCTGGTTGCGGCGCTCGCGCAACCCCCTGATCAGGCGCACCGCCTCGGCCCTGATGGACTGATCCTGGTCGCCTAGCATGGCCAGGGAGAACGGTATCTGGGTTGGCCATGTAATAATTCGTGGCCAGGCTCTTCTGCGCCACTTGCAGGTCACTGGCTCTGAGGTACTGACGCTGCCGCCCTATCTGCTCGGCCAAGTGACGGGGCGCGTCGACCCAGATCCCACTGGCACCGGATGCTGACCACAGATGGCACGGAGAAACAGGCGGCGTACGTCACCAGCGTTACCAGCGACGCAGGTGGGCTCGTCACGGACATGTAGCACCGTATCAGGCGGCTCTGCGCCGTGTGCCACCTGGTCTGGTGCATCTTACCGTGCTTCTTGTTGGCGACGGCGCCGGCGTCACCGCCGTCAAGGACCTTGACGGCGTCACCGCCGGACCAACAGCCTGGACTGGTCCTGTCGGTAAAGCGATCCGAACGGACGTGCACGTGCTGCCAGTGACAGATTCCGAGGACGTTCAATGTGACGATTTCCCTACAGTGCCTGGCCATTTCCAGTTCAGCTAGCATTTCCAACCAGGAACGTAGGAACGTCACGAAAAGTGAGGGGGCCAGTGAAACTGTAATCTCGTTTTGAGAGTACCCCCCCCCCCCCCTATGGAAGATTTATTTGCAGATTTGGGCTGTTCACATCGTCTTGGTGAACCTTTTGCCATCAACAACTTTTCTCACCAAGCAAAGATAAAGATTTTAGTCCCCCAAAATGGCCGAAAAGTGAGGGGGCCATGCCCCCCCCCCTGTTCCTGTGCATGGCGGCCATGCCCACCCCCCCCCCCCCCCCCACAACAAAAACACCTGAAATCGGAGCAAAATTAACCACCGTTCTGGATACGCCCAATATTTAAAATCATGTGCAATGCCTTTATAATGAGATCAATCACATATATTTTATATCCCCCAGGCCTGAAACCACCGTTCTGGATCTGCCAATGTTTAAAATCATGTGCAATGCCTTTATAATGAGATCAATATAGTGTTATATATTTTATATAACACATTTTTCACACCAAGGAAAATACGACAACAGAATGTGAAAACAAAACTGCATGACATCAACGCTTGTGCCGGGGAAGCCCCAGATAGCCGACTACAGGAGCCCTCTTCTGCTACTGCTGAGCCGACTACTGCTCATCCTAAGATACATACCAAGTTAATCTCTTGTCAAACACCCCAGGGACTGGACCAACGGCCACGCTTAGCAACAATATAAATGCAGAAGGCCTCACATGCACACATGTGAATCACAGTACAACGGCAGCAGACCCGATCGAACTTGCACTATTCAACACAGTACACACAGCAGTCGCCGCCGAGCTGGTCCAGGCTCCGGCGCTTCAGCGCAACAGCCGGATGCAGAAGAATACGACATGAACCAAAATAACTGTATGTACAAAGTTCCGCAATATACCCAATGAGTACATACAAAATTATATCAACACAGTGTCGCCAAATTCAGCCAGTTAGGCGTCAAGGATGTATATTACGAGCGAGGCCGAAGGCGAGCGAAGTCTTACCAAACTTGCGGGGGAGAACAATATTGAGCGGCATGATATGAAATATGGAATATGAAGAGAGCAAAATTCTTTGGACCCAAAAAGTCCAGAAAATGACACAAATTCCAAGGCTGTTAACACGACAATGACTGCTCACAGAGCTGACAAAAATTAAATAATTCAATTATCCACTAACTAACCAGAAACTGGAACATAAACGCGAGACGCGGACCAATAAATACCCTGCCGTCGGTGACGAAGAATGCCACTGCACGGTAGTGAATGCAAAGGCTGTACAAATCTGTATTATTCTTGATTGAAATACGAACGCCACACTTGCCGCGAATGTCGTGCATCCATATTTGGTATATTATTCCAAATCTGGTAGTGACTTTCATTTGTTGGTATGTTTTCTAGTTTTTATAGTATATTTTTAGTATATACTAAAAAAAACTTTGGAGTACCATACTTTGGAGTACCAACTTTGGAGTACCTGCTCTAGAAATGATCTAACTAAGCCATCCGCGAGAGATATTCTAGTTCCATCAGGTTTTTCATGATTTTCACAGTTCTCATCTGAAAGTGTGACTCTTAGTTCATTAGCGATCTTGGTATGCCCTTCATATCTCTGAGTAGTAGGTGTGAAAAGATCCCGAGTAGAGAGTTGTACATCGTCTTCATTCAAGACGGAGGCTTCGACGTCTTCCGTGTCCGCGATCTTGGTTTCTTCATGCTTCCCTGCCTCTAGCATTGCCATCAGGTTAGGTCTGCACTCAGTGCAAAGCCAAAGAAAAGTCGTACTTTGAGATCGCCTCAAATGCCTCAACAGACAGTTCCTGACCTTTGGGATGATACCATTGCTTACATCCGCAACAGCTGATGCAGTCAGGTGTGATGTCACTGTTTATGTTTGTATTTTTTCTTATTGCTCTTGCTCCTATTCGCGACGACCCATTCACCTTCATAGGGTCGAAGCCTCCAATCCAATCGGAATCATCACTGGAATCGTGCATCCTCAAGTTTGAAGATAATTTAAAACTGCAGGATCTTGAGTCAGTAATTTGCGCGAGACTGGAGCAAAAATCAAGACGACATCGATTGTCGTGTCTAACGCAATTTTCAGAAATAAGTCAAAAATATTACGTTTTTTAAAAGCTTATAGTTACTTAATTATGCGCTTTTGAGTAATCCAAATATGACCAAACGATCTACGTTAAATTAGGTACATTTTTATATGAATTTTAATGTAGGATATTGATCAGTTACGGTAAAATAGGTTAAAAGGCGGAGCATTTTCGGACACATCCGACCCTATATATAAATGCTCCCTACATCGCTCTATTTGCTTCCCGCCAAGCATTGAATACTTCCTGGACCCCCCCCCCCCCTTTCTAGCCCCTGAAACCGCCTATGCCATGCAATTTTTATGATATTTCATTAACATCAACTAATTTGCACTTGTTGCAATCACCGTAAACCGATATAACTCCTTCACACTTTAGGCAGTTAGAAGAAACCGTGAAGATCGCATTTCCGTATTATCGCCAAATATCGCCGCCGAACCCTCCCAAAACCGTGCCCCTCTGTTCAAACCGCAAACCGCCTCTGTTCAGGTTAAGAACTCAAAATTTTGACTCCAAATGCGGAATTCAATTCTAGGAAAAGTCCCAAAATTTCATGGGCCTTCTCCCAGCCTTTCTGGAGATATCTGCGAAAAACATGAGGGGGGGGGGGCGGAATCCCCATCATTCATATATACTATTGAGCGCTGACTGCCACCGGTCATCGTGATTTACTATCCGAGGCTAGCTAATGTATATGAAAAACCATCTTAATTTCAATATTTTGCATCATACCGAGATATGCAACCCGGAAAAGGGGTTACTTGAGGCTTGGCTCCACTCACGGTCTGGTTCGAATATTACAATTGCGTTTTCCACGACCTAAAATTCAATTTTTCATGCCGCTTCGCGGCGTCACATCAGTGGCCAGGGGCTCCGCCACAGGGGGGACGGGGGGGACATGTCCCCCCAACATTTTCTGATTTTAACATTACGCCTATGGGCGTTGCATGGAAAGAATCGACTTCAGAATGCCTCCGCCCCCCCCCCCCCAACTTTCGGAAGGTGGCGGCGCTCTTGTCGGTGGTCATCATCATAACGAAGCCAGTCATCGTCTTCGGTTCGTCGTAACGCTGAATTGAATTAATACAATTTTAGCTTCTTATTCTCTACAAGGTCCATCGCCTGTATTTCTGGGTTTTATCAGGCCAATCCGTAAGAATTTTTCTGCGCTTGGCGGCGCTAAATAACAAGTACCTACTGTAACATTAAAATCCACTGACATTACAAATGTTGCAAAGGCACGCAGAACAAATGTGGTTACATTTGTTTCTCTCATTTCAGCCGACCCCCCACTCAAAAATTGTCGGCGACGCCCCTGCATAGGGCACTCTCAGGCCTGACGATGGCCCTCTTAGGCTTGTCAATGGCTTTCTCCTACCTGCAAATACACTCTCAGACCGACTGGAGGCCCTTTCAGACCCGCAAAAACGCCCGGGCCCCTTTTCAGCTCGAGGGCCCCTTGAAGTATGATGTGCCCCTCCCGAAAAGTTTCCCTGGATCCGCCCCTGAAACTTGGTGCACCAATAGAGCTCGACGAGCGCTTTCTGGCGCTGTGTCACTTTGGGTGATCGGGTGCTGAATGCGCGTGCGGTGCACGTGCATGCGGTTTTCACCCCTGTTTCGCAAATGGTCGTTTCCGCTCACAAGATACCGAAACTGGGGGCGATAACTGTCCTCGGTTGTGTGTATTGACACACAACACATGCATTCCGAGGCATTCCGATTTCCCCGAAGGGTGCACCTGGCACGTGCACAGGGTATCCCGTTGCGCACCGTTTTGCCAAATCAGGCGAACTACGCCTCCTAGAGAGATACAATTTGGCACAGTGGTACATGTACACACACCATGGTCATTGCAAGTTATTTTGACCTCATCGGGGAAGGACCTGCACGTGCGCCATGTACGGCCAGAGGTCTAAAAAAGTGTCCGACTTTCTATAACTGGTCGCAGACTTTCTCCAACAAAAAAAATGTCGTAGCACGATTCCGAGCCAACGTAGGTGCATTATGTCGGATGCGTAACCGTTTCTCACGTTAATTCATCTTAAAGGCAATACATGAAAACACGATATATACGGATACACTCTAAAATAAAGATAATTAATTACCTAGAATTCAGTGTTCGGACAAAAGCAGCATGGACCGGCATGGAGCGTACATGACATGTAGCAATGCAATCCTGACACAAGGGGCAACACACACAAAAACATGCCTGCTAATTAATTACCTAGAATTCAGTTCGCTGCAGTCAATCAAAATGTCATATAACTGCCCGCTGATCTCTCATCGCACGCGGGTAGCGTCGTCGGCAGCGAGCATGTATCCGACCGTGCATGACGATCAATGATTCAATCAAAAGTAGTCGATTCACATTGAATCGTTGACAAGTCTGGATCGAGCGCGGGCAAGATGTTAAGAAATACATGATTAATTCAAATCAATTTATGAATAATATTGATAAAGTAATAGTACAAATTCATCAATATTTTACCAAACATTTTCCTCTCTGAAAATTCCAATGATTATTTGCATCATCTTGAAAATAAGTTGCATGAGTTTTGTCAGCGCCCGGCCCGACCTACTCCATCGTGGTTACGACGTCGTTACTAATGTAGCACGGCCGGTTTCTCTGTGTCCCGTGGGACGCGGCCGGCCAGGAGAATAAAGATGAGCAGAGTAGCCGATGATATTTTCCGTGATAGTCCCACAGGTGAGAGCAGCAGCAAACAGACGAGACGGCAGCAGTAAGCGACTGTACGACGCGTGGTAGCGCACCACAAGACCGCGAGCGCACAAGCGCACAGGAGCAGGCGAGAGCAGTCCGGCGTCCGAGACCCCGGGTCGAACTCTGCCCATCTCACGACCGTACACACCGTTCACAGTTTGCTACACCTAGTTTCTACTCTGCTAACTACTTCTATTGGCCAGCGGGCCCGTTCGCCTCAGGCTGCTACTCTTCTAATTGGTGGCACAGTTCTGTTGGAGCTCTGTGATTCGTCGTTGGGCGGGGCTAGCACGAGTATATTATTATTGATTATTACGCGTATATATGATTATTACGCGTCATTGCAACAACGAAAGACTGTTGCCAGTCTCCCTGGCTCCGGCGCCCCGGCGAGACCTGGTTGTCGGATGTATTTAGCTGGGAGAAAAGTCCTGAATAATACAAAACCCAGCGTCTAACGCAAAGGGGGGAAAACCTGCGCGGAGAGCCAAAAATGCGCTAGGACAAAAAACCCTGTTATATTTGATTAACTAAACGTGTTTTGTAGAGAAAATCAAAGAGGAGGCCTATCAATTCAGGATAATTTTCACCTAACAGCGTTTGAAGATTTAATGTGATGCGATTTTGTTGCGTGTAATTAATAATTTGCTGGCGTTTGTCGTTGTGTGCTGGGCAAGTAATTAGTAAATGCTTAATTGTGTAGCGCGGATAACCTGGGCAATGTTGGCAATTTGGTGGCGGAAGATTGTCTATAATATAATAATGAGTAATTTTTGTATGACCGAGGCGGAGGTGTGCCAATACTATTTCTTTTTCTCTACATTTCGGCTTGATCAGATGAAGATGAAAATGCGGAGCAGCGTCCCACTTGCGCTGGCGCAATTTGCTAAGTTGAGGATTTATATAATTTAAAACGTCTGATACAGGGCTTGGAAGGTGGTTTTCTGAAGGTAATTCTAGGCTCAATTTCGCTAGTCTGTCGGCTTCCTCGTTTCCCGGGATACCGGCGTGTCCTGGGATCCAGAGGAATTTTATGCTGCTGTTTTCGCTGTTTAAATACTTAATTAGCTGTCTAATTTGAAATACTATCGGATTTCTAGTCACTAATCGAGGAAATGGCAGAGAGCGAGGCGGACGAGTCTGTGCAAATGACTACTTCCCTAAGTTTTTCCTTTCTGACATATATTAATGCTAATAAAATGGATGGCAATTCCGCTGTATATACGCTATTTGTGTCTGGAAGTCTGAAGTTATTGTTAACTGTGTTTGGGAAGTATGCACAACCGGTTCGGCCGTCGCCCCGTGATCCGTCTGTGTATATGTATATGTATGTGTTGTGTTGTGCTTTGTGTTCGTGGAAGAGTGTGTGTGTGTGTCTCTGCTGCCGTGACTGTGTTTTTGTTGCGTGTGAAGAGGCGGTGTGTGTCTGGTGTTGTGTCGAGCCAGTAAGGTGTGAGTGGTGGCGTTGGCATTGTGTTGATGTGTGGAATGTTGAATAGTGTGTGTTTGTCTGATTCTGTGACTGATGAGTGGGTGTCGTTTTTGTAGTAGTGTTTGTCGTCTTATGGGTGCGGGGTGATTTAAAGTGTGGAATGTTGGGCGTGTGGGGTGTGAACTTGCGCTGTCGTAGTATCTGAGTAATGTGTATTTGCGTCGGCGGCAAAGTGTGGGGATGTTTGTGTCGATGTGTAAGTTTGTGGTGTTGGTGGTGCGACAGGCCCCAGTCACGATCCGCAAGGCAGTGTTCTGGACAGTTTGCAGTTTTTTATTTTGTTTGGAACATATATCGTCAAATAAGAATGCATTATAGTCCAGGATTGGGCGTATTAGGGAAGTATATAACTGGAGGAGAGTGGAATGATCTGCGCCCCACTCTCGACCAGCCAATGACTTCATAATGTTAATTCGTCGCGTACATCTCTGCACTAAATCATTAAAGTGTGGGATGAACGAGAGACGAGTGTCTAACGTTATCCCCAGATACTTGAATGATTTGACGAAAGGGATATTTTGATTGTTATATTTTAATGGAATGTAGAGTTCCACATATGCAGGTTTTTTCTAAAAAATTAGGGATGCCGATTTACTTGGATAAATTTCCAGACCCCATTGGTCGCACCATACCTTTACATCAATGAGTACTAGTTGCCAAATTATGCTGGCTTGATCGACGCTGGAATGGGAGAACCACACCGCCAGGTCATCAACGTACATTTAAAATTTGAGACCTTTGTCGATCTTATTAATATTACTGAAAATGTCGTTAATCATTATTAAAAATAGGGTTGGGGAGAGGACCGATCCCTGTGGGACACCGTGGTCCTGATTTTGATTTGGAGAATATGTGTTGCCGCACCTTAGATTAGAAGTTCTGTTGTCTAAAAAGTTTTTGATAAATTTTGCGAGTCTTCCTCGGATTCCGGCCTTATGGACCTTTACTAAAAGTGTAATCTTATTGACTGTCAAACGCAGCTCTCAAATCAAGGAAGAGGGCAACTGTGACCTCTCTTCCTCGAAAGCCGCGCTGGACAGAGTCAATAAGACCAACTAAATTGTCCGCAGTGGATCGACCAGGTCGAAAAACACTTTGGTATGGGGAAAGTAAATTGTTTGATTCAATGTATGTCCTGATACGTCCATTAACCATGCGTTCGAATAGTTTACATGCACAACTAGTTAGATAAATAGGGCGATAGCTAGCGGGAGAAGATTTAGGGTTGCGAGGTTTAACCCACGCCTTACGGGGGTTAAACCTCAGGGGGGCCTGACAGGCCCACCCTGAGGTTTTCCTTGAATAACTTTTGATACAGTGGGTGCACCTTGCTGATTTTTTTTTGGTAACTGAGTTTACAACAATTATACGTAGGCTGTAAACATTTAATTGAAATTGGTCAAGAAATGTTGGAGATAATAATGTTTTGATGACGTCATGTTGTTAAAAAAAGGAGAAATATTGGGAAAATCGTAGAAAACAGAGTTTTTAAGCAAGCTGCAAACGCAATTCACCAAAGATGCAAAATGGCATCCTCTTCAAAATGGCAATCTTTGATTTCCACAATTTTGGGTTTTTGACCCCTAAAATTAAAAAAAAACAGTTTTTTTTTTGGAAAAATCCCCAAAAATCCAAATTTTCAAAGATATTAGAAAAACCGGAATATATGTGAGAGAACTGAGTATGGGCAATACCCATACCAAATTTAAAAGCAATATCTTCCTTTTTGACTGAGTGATGGCTTCCTAAGTGTAAGAAACTGATGACGTCATTTAGCCCCCCCCCAAAAAAAATTGGACAAGATACGAACAAATAATTACTTTTTTTTGGTATTTCTGAGCTAAAACTGGTCTAGGGACATGCCTTTTTATTTACATTTATCAATTTCTAATTTTTAGGTTTTCTGAAGAGCAAAATCGCTCTTCTGGGCGTGGTAAATCCGAGGTCATTCACTTGACCTAGAAGGTCACCCGCTGACCTGAAACCTAAAAATCGAATGCTGTTAGATTCCTCTCATGACAGGCAACATGCTGATTCTTACCGCATTGCTCTAAGTTGCTAGGTTTGGAAGTTAACAGGGGAGGTCTGTCAGGCCCCCCCCCCCGTAGGGCGAAGGTGAAAAAAGCTCTTGTAGGGCGAAGGTTAACACGCGCCCTGGAGGGCCTCGGATAATTACACGCCCTGGAGGGGGGGCGGATTTCGCCCCCCCCCCCCTATGATCTCGAAAACCACGCAACGTAGCGAAAAGCGGGAAACGACGTTAGATAGCTCGAGACAAGCTCTTTCGAAAGTATTTCGTTAATTTTTTTTCAGGTCAATATTGAGGTCACCAGAGGTCATTAAGGGTCAGATTTTCAAGTTTTCAAGACTTCGGTTCGAACACCCCCAAATATCTCGGGAACTATGATAGTTAGCAGCAAACGGAAAAAAGCAATCGAAAGTCATTGAAAAATTCAATCGACATAGGTGTCCTCAGATTTGAGCTCAGGTCAATAGTAAGGCTTTCAAAACTGTTTTCCCCAAATAACCTTTTACCTAATAAAGATAAAGCAATAATGTTTACGCCATCGCGTGTGTCTTGTCAAGGCGCTTCGAATCATATTCATGGTGATCGGGTTAGGTCAACTGAGAAATCTGACCTCAGGTCAAGGTCAAGTGGTGACCCAAGTTGGCCATGTTGCATATTGGGAGACGTGTCTCGACGAGACAAACATATTGGTACCGTTTTCTCTTCTCTATCTTCATTATGTCGATAGTTATTGATAAAACCGTGTTGGCGGTCACAAAATTGACCTGACCTTAGGTCACCGATATTAGAAATCCGAGATCAACAAATTGTTGGTATCTATGACCTTATGAAGTCCTGCAAGATTGAAACCATCGGCGTAAAACTGTGGCTGTGGTACTGCTGCAAACGTTTTGGAGTTGAGGTCATCACGTGACCTGGTCTGGTGACCTGACCTAAGATGACCTGAGGCCAAGAATTTTACATAATGCGGGAAGTTCATTTCTAAACAGGTATACAAAAAACGGCGGCGTTGCGCGCCGCCGTTTTTGCGCTATCCTCGAAAAACCGGAGGGGTGGGCGGATTTCGCCCCCCTACAGGGCGCGTATTAAGTATAGGAATTAGCGTACTGCTATGCCAAGATTCAGGGAAAGTGCCATCAAACCACATGGTATTGAAGGCTGCTAGTAAGTTAGTGAGACCAGTCTCCGTCAAGTTTTTGAAGAAGGGGTAGTCAATTTGATCTGGCCCTACGGAAGTTTTACCACATTTACCAATAGCGTATGTTAACTCTATTAGTAGGTATGTTAAATAGTTAATGAGTTGGTGAAAAGAGAGTTATAGATTTCTACGTTGTCAGAGTCAAAGTTAAGAGATTGAAATTGATTGTTAAGTTGGTGTACATTGTTGTGTTGATATGTTAGCGTAGTGTTGAGCAAATTGTGTTGCCACCTCTAGGGAGATCGTGTAAGATGTGGTGTGGATGTGTAAGTGTGGGATTTTGTATGACGGTGGTCTTTTATTTGAAAATGATCTAATTAATGTCCAAATTTTTTGAAAGGGAGGTAAATCGATTAAAGGTAGATGATAATTCCTGCCAAGATTCTTTTTTTTGCTTTGTCAATGATTGTTTTAGCCAGAGAGCGGGTCCTCCGTACTTCGAGTTCGTTTTCTGCCGTAATACAGGCTTCAAATTTCCTAAATGCTCTTTTCCGGAGTGCCACAGCTCTCTGGGATTCTGTGTTCCACCACGGGGCAGTACGCTGCCTCGGGTGGTGTTGTGTGTGTGCGCGTGTGTGTGGAATGTGTTGGTGAGCTGATGCGAGAATAGTGATTAAAAATGTGTTAATGTCAGTCTGGGAGTTTACGGGGTGATTAGAGTCAATATGTTTTTGAAAGGAGGACCAGTCTGCTTTGTGAAGGTTCCATCTAGGCAGGGAGTACAAATTTGTCTGTCCCGAAGGGACTTTTAGTTCTAAGTGAATTGGGAAATGATCGCTAAAAAGAGGGTCAGATTGTGTGTTAAATGTAAAAAGTGTCGCAATGCGCGGTGTGGCGAAGGCGAGATCAATGGCGCTGTAAGTCACCTCGCCTCCTGAGTGGTGTATATGTGTGGGTGATTGGTCGTTGAGGAAGACCAAATTATGCCGGTCCAGTAGGTCCAGCATAATTTGGCCTCTCCGAGAGTTAAAGCGGCAGCCCCATTCCTGATGATGCGCGTTGTAATCGCCCATAATCAAACATGGGGTGTTAATATTTGTAATAAGCTGATAAAAAGAATCAATGTCTATGTCCTCAGTGGGACGAAAGTAAATAGAGATTATTATTATTATTATTATTTTTTTTTTGGGGGGGGGGGGGGGGTGGGAGGGGAGTTGTTCTCGCCCACCCCGTAGTCCAGCCTATAGCTATATGCCGCCGCGGGTGGGGAGGAGAACCACTCCCCTCCGGGAGGGGCGGGGAACCGAATGACTTGCGCCAGTAGCCAGACTCGAACCCGGAACCCTTGGATTCCGAGTCTAACGCTCTACCAACTGAGCCACCCGGCCCCCAATGGAGATTAGAGTAACTGAGCGATTTTAATATTGACGCCGACTGCGTCTAGGGTTATTTGAAGGTCAATTTTATGATGCAAAAGTTGGTTTGAAATAAGCAAAGCCGAGCCGCCTGGGCGCGGTGATGCATTTACGTTATTTGTATAAAGACTATAGCCCGATATTTTGAAAGTATAGTTATTAAAGTCGGCGTCAATAAAGTGGGTTTCCTGAACGGCGGCTACTAACGGATTATTATTTAAGATATAATGTTTGAATTGTCCCCAATGGGATATTAAAGATCTAACATTCCATTGGAGGACGAATTCTGATTGGTTGTTAATCATCGGGAGTTACTGTCCAGACCACGCCTCGCGGTCGCCCGTGTACGCCTGCGGCGGGAGCGGGGGCGGCTCAACCTGTGTAGGGAGCAGGGCGGGGCGGAAGGGAGACTGGGAGGGCTGGGAACAAGAATCACTTTCCTCTAAGAGCCGGGGAGGCGGGAGGGGCGGGAGGGCGTGGAGAGGGAGCGAGAGGGCGGGGAGAGTGAGCGGGATGGGCGAGGCTGGGTATGGGGGCTGGTCACTCGGCGGGTGACAGCACGGATCAGGGAGGCGTCCGACTCGCCTGCGGATGAGTCGTCGGAGTCTTCCTCCGAGGACGTGGACTCGGCCGTGGTTTGGGGACCGGAGTCCCGGGACCCGGCTGGGGACTCCGCCAGAGGTTCGGCGGGGGTGGGCCTGGGTGCCACTGGGGCACGGCCGGAGTCCGTGCGGACTCGGCTGGGGAGGGGCAGGACTCAGACTGGTTTGCTTTCGGCGGCCGCTCGCGGGGGCGCTCTGTCTGAGCAGCCGGCGGCGCCGGCGGGGGGACCCGCGTGGGATCCGATGGGGGGAGGGCGCGGGTCGGGTTCGCTGGGTGTGGGCAGCAGCAGCCAGACGCTGGGAGCCAGCGCTGGGATGGGAGGTGGCGTGACAGGGACAGCCCGGCGGGCCCTGGTCTCTTCGACCGCGGCCTGTCGGGTCCGGCAGTCCCGGAACCACGCGGGGTGGGGTCCGCCGCACGACATGCAGCGCTTCGCTGCGGTGTCGCCACCGTCGCAGTGGGCTGTCTCATGGGACAGCGAGGTGGGATGGCGGGCGTGACAGGTCCTCTGGTGGTGGCCGAACCGCCAGCAGCTCCGGAACTGCTGGGGCCCTGGGGTCCACTCCTTTACTGCGACTGTGATATAGCCGTAGTAAATCCGCTCGGGGAGCTGGAGTCCGCGGAACAGGAGCTTCACGATCGTGTATGGTCCGGGTTTTTGGACCGCATCCGGACGACCTCCGTCACCCCTTGAGTCACGAGCTCCTGGAGGAGCACGGGCTCGGTCAGGCCGCTGACCTCGGGGCAAAAGATGTAGCCCTGGCAGGAGTTCATCCTGTCAGGGGCTGTCACCTCACAGGCCACGTTCAGGAAGGACGTAAGGCCTGTTAGAGTGTCCGTCTGCTGGCCAGACAGTGTCTGAACCAGCATAGCGCCGGAGCGGATGTTCTTGGCGAAGGCAACCTCTCCGCAGAGGGCGACCAGCCGGCGGCGAATCGTGAAAGGATTCGCGTGCTTGAAATCGACTCCGTCCAGCCTCTGGATCAGGAGAGCCGGACCGTCGGGTGGGGAGGTGTCCGGTGGGAGCCAGGCACCGGGGCGGTCAGGGCGGGGCTCCTGATGGGAGCCGGGAGATCCAGGGGTTCGGAGGCGCGCGCCGGTGCGGGAGGGAGGAGACCCCTGAGGGGTCGGGAGGGTCGGGAGAACGGGGGGAGGATTGAATTATGGCCAGAGCTGGTGTTCTCGATGAACTCCGGTCGAGACTAAAAACCGCAGTGACCGGTGCGTTTTTTTCTTCCTGGACCGGCCTATAGCCATTTTTCGGGGGGGGGGGGGGCGGGAATTACTTCTGGCAATTTGCCAGGAAGAGAATTACGTTAACCGGTTTATGTGAATCCGGAGCCAGCTAGGGCTCCGGATTTGAGCGGAGCCATCTATTTTACGTTAGTGAATTGTTCAAAGTAAATATAATATCTATCTTACGTTAAGTATTTCGTTCAAAGTCAAAATTAAATAAAACACGAGACACACATACATACACATTTTATTCCATACACACACAGACACACACACACACATTTGAACATACACTTGCGAAACGGTGTCAGTGTTGATGGAGCCGAGGCGCCATCATTGCAGCAACGGGAGGCTGTTGCCAGTCCCCTGGCTCCGGCGCCCCGGCGAGACCTGGTTGTGGGTTGTATTTTGCTGGGAGAAAACTCCTTTTTTTAAACAGCGTCTATCGCAAAGGGGAAAAACCTGCGCAGAAAGCCAAAATTTATCTAGGAAAAAAACTGTTATATTTCATTAAATAATCGTGCTTGGTAAAGTAAATCAAAGAGGAGGCCAATCAATTCTGGATACTTATCGCCTAACAGCGTTTGTAGATTCAATGTGATGCGGTTGCGTGTATTCAATTATTTTCTGGCGTTTGGCGTTGCGCCCTGGGCAAGTAATCAGTAAATGTTCAATAGTGTAGCGTGGATAACCTGGGCAGTGTTGGCAATTTGGCGGCGGAAGGTTTTCCATAATATAATAATAAGTAATTTTTATATGACCGAGGCGGAGGCGTGCTAGTACTATTTCTTTTTCTCGACAATTCTGATGACTGGATATAAAATGTTGGATTTTTTGTTTTATTAGATGTAGGTGGAAATGCGGAGCAGCGTCCCATTCACGCTGGCGCAATATGCTAAGATGTGAATTTATATAATTTAAAACATCTGATACTGGGCTTGGTAAATGGTTTTCCGATGGTAACTCCAGGCTCAATTTGGCTAATCTGTCGGCTTCCTCGTTTCCCGGGATACCGGCGTGTTCGGGATCCAGAGGAATTTGATGTTGCTGTTTTTGTTTATCAAATACTTTATTAGCTGTCTAATTTTGAATACTATCGGATTTCTACAATCCCTAATTGATGAAATGGCAGATAGCGAGGCGGACGAGTCTGTGCAAATGATTACTTCTTTCAGTTTTTCCTTTCTAATATATATTAATGCTAACAAAATCGATGATAATTCCGCTGTATGTATGCTATTTGTGTCTGGAAGTTGAAAGTTATTGTTTGCTGTGTTTGTATAATATGCACCAGTGGTTCGGCCGTCGCGCCGTGGGCCGTCTGTGTATATAATGATACAAACGTATTTGTCTCCGCTTGCCGAAATAGGGAATGGGTCGCATGTATCAATGACTACCATTTCCATAGGGGCTGATGACATGGACATGTCCTGCATGGGACCTGCCCCGAAAGATCTTGTGGGTATCTCTTCCCAACCTGTTAAGCTCCTCCCTCAAGTTTTTCTGTCTCTCCCTTTCTTCAGGAGACAGGTGCCTGGTGAGGTACACATTGGGGAAGCCTACATCCCTGAGCTTGGTGTGGTTTTTGAGAAGCAAATCAGCATGGTCCTTGTTGGTCAACCTAATGAGCATAAGCCTTGGTTTCGGATCTGCACCAGAGTTGCCATCCCCGATCCCTGCCCTGGTAGGAAGTGCGCCAGATTGCGGTCCAAAGTCATCTGCCTCTGATGCAAGTTGCGTGAATGTACAGCAAGATTCATAGATGGCTTTAAACTAATTTTCAAAAGTATTAAGTACATTTTTGCAACAATCAACTGAGACATCTGAAAAACAGTAAACGTTCAGAAATTGTAGATAAAATGGCAACCACCAGGGGCCGGTTAGCCACAAATGTGGCGCAGGCACGGTCCAATGCGGAGGACGGTAACAGCGATGAGGAAGCGCGAAAGCAAAAGGATTCAGAATCGGATAGTGAAGTGGGATGTTTAGTGGCTGCAGCGTGGAACCAGTGACAGGGAAAAACAAGAAGAAGTCTACATGCAAAGGTGGATATAAGGTATGTGGTCTAACATTATCAGGTTCGGATTCTATCAGGTGTGACGGGTGCAAGCAATGGTTCCACCCAAAATGTCAGGACCTAACTATCGAGGCATTTGCGGCGATCTCCAAGTATGAGTTCATTTGGCTCTGCATTGAGTGCAAGCCCAACTTGATGGTTATGATAGTCAGGCAAACACCTAGAATCAGGGATAGCCGAAACAGAGAAGAAAATAATATGTGCCTTTAATGAGTCAAATCCCAATGGGGACCTTGAAAAACAAATAGAAAACAGAATGGCCATGATTGAGAAGTAATTTGCCCAAATTAAGGAACAACAGACTAAAGTGGAATAATCTATCAACGATCAAAAAGAGGCAGTACAGGCGATGCCAAAAGTATCGGAAGAGTTGAAACATAGCGCAGAGCAGTTGCAGAAGTTTGTGCAGTCCAGGGAGAATGAAAATCGGGAGGGGAACCTGATTCTCCACAACATACCTGAGTCCAAGTCAGAAAATGCTGGTGAACGCAAACAGTATGACATGGACAGCTTCCAAAATGTTGCTTTTGCACTCTTGGGGAATTCGGCAAATGTGGAAGGCGGGCAGATTATCAGACTGGGCAAACGGGCAGAAGCAGCAACCGCAACCGCGTTTTCTAAGCAGAAGCTTATAAAACGATCTCTTGTATCACATAGAGAAAGGAACAAAAACTCGACCACACACTAAAATGCAACTTGTGTTACCACCCTCCTTCTGGAAAATCGTGTTACAAGGTGCTCACGACGGATATCTCGGAGGACATTTGGGAATAGAGAAAACAACCGACAAAGTGGTTGTCGTGGTCCGGTATCGCAAATAACGCTTCACGTTAGACTGCAGGTCTATGTATGACTTCAAGCGAACAGACAAAGACAGGGGAGCGGCAGCTGCTCGCGCCACCGCGTCCCGACACCGAGTCCGGCCGGCCGCCCGCCGACCCCGGACGCCGACCCGCGGCCGCGGGCAATCACGTGTGACGAGACCGCTCCAGCGGAGGCGCCCGGGTCAGCTGGCGGCCGGGGCGGCGGGGCCAGCGCCCGGTGGGCCGGAGACAAGGCGCGCCACATCATCACATCTCCCTCCACCCAACGGCCGACAGCTTGAACAGTGATCACTGATCATATCCGATGCGCAGCACTAACTCTCTTCCATTAGTCTCTGAGGTCGTCGTCCATTCCTGGCGGATCGCCGGGGGATCACACGGATGGGCGAGGCCAAGCGGACGGCTCCGTCGGACGCGGCACAAGGTCACACGGCGCGACGCGGTCCGGCATGACATGTCCATAGCGACGCCGTAGGTGCCGGCGGTTACGAGTTAGCACTCGACCACTGGGGAGACGGACGTAGTAACGCCGATGGGGCCCGACGTCACACACCACGCCGTGCCGATCCCAGCGTTTGGTGCGATCATCCTGAATGGCGACCTGGTTCCCGACGGACAGCGGCGCCATATCCCGCGCCTGCTGATTGTCGATGTAATCTGCTTTCTGTTGCTGCTGCGACAGCCGCTCCTCTGTCACGTCGGCGATGAGCTGCCACTCTGGAGCGAAGCTCCGTCGGTGTGCTGGGAGCAGGTCACGCACTGGGCGTCCGAACACGATTTGCGCTGGTGATCGACCTCCTCGCCCAGGAGTGTTGCGGTGCTGCAGGATGCCTCTGGTCCATCGCTCCTCGTCTAGCTTATTCCTGTAATCGTCCCAACAGCATCGGATCAAATTCTTGGCGGCCTTAACACGCGCCCTGGAGGGGGGGCGAAATCCGCCCACCCCTCCGGTGTTTCGAGGATAGCGCAAAAACGGCGGCGCGCAGCGCCGCCGTTTTTTGTATACCTGTTGAGAAATGAACTTCCCGCATTATGTAAAATTCTTTGCCTCAGGTCATCTCAGGTCAAGTCACCAGACCAGGTCACGTGATGACCTCAACTCCAAAACGTTTGCAGTAGTACCACAGCCACAGTTTTACGCTGATCGGTTTCAATCATGTAGAACTTCATAAGGTCATAGATACCAACAATTTGTTTATCTCGGATTTCTAATATCAGTGACCTAAGGTCAGGTCAATTTTGTGACCGCCAACACGGTTTTATCAATAACTATCGACATAATGAAGATAGAGAAGAGAAAACGGTACCAATATGTTTGTCTCGTCGAGACACGTCTCCCAATATGCAACATGACGAACTTGGGTCACCACTTGACCTTGACCTGAGGTCAAATTTCTCAGTTGACCTAACCCGGTCACCATGAATATGATTCGAAGCGCCTTGACAAGACACACGCGATGGCGTAAACATTATTGCTTTATCTTTATTAGGTAAACGGTTATCTGAAGAAAACAGTTTTGAAAATAAAATCACCTTTTTGACATTCGATGACCTCTGGAGCCTAAACTGTTGACCTGAGCTCAAATCTGAGGACACCTATGTCGATTGTATTTTGCAATGACTTTCGATTGTTTTTCCGTTTGCTGCTAACTATCATAGTTCCCGAGATATTTGGGAGTGTTCGAACCGAAGTCTTGAAAACTTGAAAATCTGACCCTTGATGACCTCTGGTGACCTCAATATTGACCTGAATAAAAACATTCACGAAATACTTTAGAAAGAGCTTGTCTCGAGCTATCTAACGTCGTTTCCCGCTTGTCGCTATGTTGCCTGGTTTTCGAGATCATAGGGGGGGGCGAAATCCGCCCCCCCCCCCTCCAGGGCGTGTAATTATCAGAGGCCCTCCAGGGCGCGTGTTAACCCCAGACTCCGCCCTCCCATTCGATTGGGGATAGTGAGGAGACGACATACGATGTTTCACACCCCAACGATGGAGAAAACTTCGGAATGCACTTGATGTGAACTGGGAACCACCGTCAGACATGATCGATTCAGGCACACCGACTTGACAAAATATCTCTTGCATCACAGACAGAAGCTTCTGTGTAGGGGCGCTACTTCCCAATGGCTTGATAAAGCGCCATCCAGAGAAGCCGTCAACGGCTATCAGGTACTTACGTCCGGCGTGTTCTGCCAGGTCGAGGTCAAGAGATTGGAACGGTCGCTGAGCCGGTTGGTGGTGAATGATGGTCTCTCGCTGCTGGGATGAGAGCTCCCTCTGGCAGCGCTGACAACTCCTGGTTACATTCTCGACGTCAGCGTCCATTCCAGACCAGTAGACGGTCTGACGGGCTCTACTCTTCGTTCCCTCTTTCCCACGATGTCCATCGTGGAGAGCGATCAGTACCGTCCTGCGAAGCGCCTGTGGGATCACGAGCCGGCAGCCACACACAACCAATTCATCATCCACCGACAGTCGGTCACGGATGGGCCAATACTTACGTATTGGCTCAGGCAGATCATTCTTGGCCGGAGAGAATCCCTCTCTGATGGCCCTCCTCAGCAGCTGGTATTCTGAGTCATACAGAGCTGCGTGACGTACCTCGTTCAGGCGAACGTCAGTCTGTGTCGCGTCTAATTCGGCGGTGATGACGGCGCACACGCATGGTACCGAGCTATCTTGCACTCATTCCGTCCCTGACCGCCGCCCAGGTCACAGGTCGCGACCCTCGCTCCGCTCGCCGTCCGACCCCGTAAACAACCGTGTTTGGCCGAGTGCCAGCCCGTTTCGGGGCCGGCAGAGTGACCGCTCGCTAGTGATAGTGGGTCGTGCGAGTGACTGGGAAGTGAAATCAAGCCAAAAATCAAGTGGGTGAGAGAAGCGGACATGAGTACCATAACAGAAGAATCTCTGAAGCGAGCTCTGCTGGCCTGTTTCAGCGATAATGACGTTCGCAAATCTCTACGAGATATATTTAAGGAAGAGCTCGAATCTCGTGACAAGCAAATCAAGGAGCTAAAGGAGCAAGTTTGTGAGCAGCAAAAAACCATCGAAGCTCAAACTGAGGCGATCGACGATATCGAGCAGTATTCGAGACGGGAACTGCCTGAACTTTAACGGAGTGGCAGAAACGGCGAACGAGAAACCGCTACGTCTGGCCATCGACCTGGCCAGGACTCTGGGAGTCCAGCTGCAGTCCGGTGACATCGACCGAACTCATCGAGTCGGCAGACCTCAGCCTGCCCAGGGTGGCTCCGGCCGCGTCCGACCGCTGATCGTCAAGTTCGTATCGTACACGAAACGAGAGGAGGTCTGGCGCGCTCGGAAACAGTTCAGGACGGCTCTCCCGCCCAGGCAATCCTGCCTGACCCCGGACTCAATCACGAGGGCATACGTTACCGAAAACCTAACCAGACGCAACCAGAAGGTTATGTACGCCGCTCGCTAGCTCCGAAGGGAGAACAAGATCTGGGCGGCCTGGAGCGACGACTGCGTCATGAAAATCAAAACAAGCGAGGGAGGCGCAACCCAGAAAATCAAGACAGAAGCTGATCTTCACCGGATCGTCGAGGCGGCCGAGGCGCCTCGCCGCCTTGCGACCGTGATGCCGGCTCTGGTACCTGATCGCGAGCCGGACTCGGCGGGTGCCGCTGGTGACGCGACCTCGTACGCCGCCGTCCGGTGACCAGATCAAGAGGTAAAATGTGCACAACGAAAGTAAACTCGATATGGCAGCACCAGGAGTCATTTGTTACATCAGCGGGCGTGGCGTTTGCGGTGGTCTGCGGCAGTTTCCGATTTTGTTGTGACCTTGGTTGTGGTATATGTACGACTGTATCAGTGTTGCCGTCGTGGTACGATCGTACCAGATCTGGTACTTTTTCGACCTTTCTGGTACGGAGGTACGCCGGAACGAAATCTGGTACTTTTTCGCCGAAATTCATTTTTTTTTTTGCATTTTAATATTTCTTTCAAGCTAAATAAAAAAACAATTCTTTTAGTCAGGAAGGATGGTGTTTCTTATCATAATTTTGCATGCATCGGATTCGGAATTATTAATATTCCTGTTGTGTGCTAGCAGAAGTAAACAAGTGGAAAATTTGCGCGCCACGCCGGCTGCCAAGGCCGGGCCGCCGGCTGCAGGCTGAGGCAGTTGTGTTGCGAGTTGTGTTGTGAACAGTGAAATGTGAGTTGCGTCGACGGTCGAAGGGCTAAGGAAAGAGTCTAATTTGAATCAGTGTCCCAAAATTGTGCGATTTGGTTGGAAAACTAAACGACACCCAACAAATAATAATTTTCCATTCTCACTGGCATATTATTGTGGCAATTTTTCACTCCTTCATTGCAAGCTCATTTTTACTCCTGGATAAATGTATTTTGCTTGGAAGATTGGCACTCTCAGCATAGCATTGCATATTGTTTGAACCTTAAACCAAGCTTATAACGTACCATGTACAATTGTGAAACTATTTTGCTGTACGATGCACAACAAAACTGCCCGCTTTCTGCTATTTTGACCGTGGTCTTTTACTCCAATTTCACCTCTCATATCATTTTTGGGCTCTAATTTCCCACTCCGACACCCCGTAAAGAAACCATCTTTGCCAGTGCAAGCAAGCCCCACGCTGAAATCAAATTCTAGTTGCGCCACCGGAGGCCTATTTCACAATTTCACAATTTGGGACACTGATTTGAATATTTGTGAGCGATCCAACGGAATGACAATCTGAATCCGTGAGGAATCAGGATGGGAAAGGAATATGAACAAAAGTATCGTAAGGAGTGGGAAAACGAGCCGGAACTAAAAGGCTGGCTGGTGCAGTCCAAACACGATAGCGCGAAAGCGTTCTGCAAGATCTGCAACAAGGAGATCACGGCCAAGCTGCCACATCTGAAACGACACGGGACAACTGAGGGTCACAAGAAGAACGCAGCCGGCTCCGCAGGCTGTAGTAAGCTACCAGCCTTCGTTGCCGCTGCGGAAGAGAAGCATGGCCACGGTAAACAGCAGGACGATGTAGCCCAGGGCGAGCTACTGCTGGCGGGGTTCATCGCTGAACATAATCTGCCAATATCGGTAAGCGACCATCTCGTGCCTTTAGTCAAAAAGGTATGCCCAGATTCAGAGGTGACGAAAAAGCTTAAATCAGCCAGAACGAGGACAACTAAGACTGTTAATGACGTCATAGGAGCAGAGGAGAAGCAAAGAGTGAGTGAACTCATGCGCAATAACCCATTCTCGCTGATATTGGACGAGACGACTGACAGGTCTACGAGCAAATCTCTTGCCATTGTGGCGCGAGTTTTTGACGATCGAGATGGCAAAACCAGGGACCTTTTTTGGACTTGGTGGAGGTGAAGGATGCGACCGCCCAGGGCTTGTATGACGCCACACGGGAGTTGCTGTCCGTTAACGATGTGCCACTGAAGAACATGATTGGACTTGCGGCCGATAATGCTAGCGTCATGATGGGGCGTCACCAGAGTGTGCAGGCACTGTTTAAGAGAGAGCTGCCGCACATCTTGATCACCGGCTGCATATATCACTCCCTGCACCTGTGCGTCTCCGCAGCGTGCATGAAGCTGCCTTCAACCATAGAGGATCTAGCCCGAGACGTGTACAGCTATCTCAACAACAGCCCGAAGAGACTCCTCGAGTACCAGACTGTGCAGGAACTCGCCAACGTCCCAGTCCACAGGCTGCTGCGCCCCTGTAGGACGAGGTGGCTCTCCCTCGAGGCGGTGGTGAAGAGGATGTACGAGCAGTGGGCGGCCCTACTCCTCTTCTTCCAGCAGGCGGCGGACGAGGATCACCTCCTCGCCGCCCGGACAATCCTGAACGCCCTCCGCGACCCCATATACAAGATGTACATCGCGTTCCTGAGCTACGTTCTCCCACTGATCACGAGGGCGAACGAGGTGTTCCAGTCAGAGTCATCCAAGATCCAGTATGCACGAGCTGCGCTCCTGAAGCTCTACCTCTCCGTGGCCAGCAACTTCCTGCGTGCCGAGCCAGGTGTGCGACTGGAGACGGTCAGTCCTGATCATCCCAGAAACTTCCTCCCCCTGGAGCAGATGTACTGCGGCGCCAACGTCGAGGCCGTCATCCTCTCAGAGTCTGTTCCCCAGGAGGTGGTCCAGACCTTCCGCCTGCGTGTGCAGATGTTTTACACCGAGCTCTGCAAGCAGATCCGGCGACGATTCGACTTCAGCGACAAGACCTGGGAGCTTCTGGAGCTGCTGAACCCGACCTCGCAGGCGCCCTCCATCGTACCGCTGGCGCTGAGATTCCCCAATCTCGTCGAAGAGACCGAGTACGAGGCCCTGAACTCGGAGTGTCGAGGACTCCAGCAGGCAGCAAAGGAGCAGCTCCCGGACAAGGAGAAGCCAGCGTGTGAGTACTGGGCGGAGGTGAAGAAGCTGAAGGATGGCAGTGGCGAGGCAGCGTTCCCAAAGGTAGCCCAGCTGATGCAGGGTCTCCTGTCCCTGCCACACTCCAGCGCGGCCGCGGAGAGAGTTTTCTCCAGCCTGAACCTAATCAAGACGCAGCAGCGGAACCGCCTCCAGGTGGGAACAGTGTCTTCCCTGATCCTCGCCAAGCAACAAGTCGCGCCCTCCTGCCACGAGTGGACGCCCACAGCTTCCATGAAGTCAAAGATGATTCGCCAGTAACAAGGCTCACTCCAGGTTAATTCCAGTCCTTACTTAATTTCCTACATGAATAGCCTATAAATGTTTTCCATCGCATTTGCTTGTAATTGACCACAAACCGGCTTAAATGCAATGCTGCCCTGGTTCACATCAATTCGTTTATTATGAAAATTCACCATCGGAAATTGACCTAAAAAATTCCATGTATAGTTTTAAATCATGTCTCCTAAATTAGATGCTCGCTGCAGCTCGAACCTAACCGGACCTGACCTGTGTTACAGCGCGCGTGGACCGACAACAGCAGAGGACTATACCGACTACCGAGGAATCAGTTAGAAATCGCGGTGCCGCTTTGCCTGTTCTTCGATGCCTGTTCATCCTGTTCCGATACCTGTTCATCCCGTTCCGATGCCTGTTCATCCTGTTCTTCGATAAGGTGAGCAGCGCTGATGAAAATATTACAAATCACTGACCAGTGACGGATCTAGTATTTCGGTGAGGGGGGGGGGACATGTTTGAGGGCGTCAGAACTAGGATCCTGGGTGCAATCGCCAATCTCGACGGTACATTGGAGTGCCCCCCCCCCCCCCCTCTCTCGAAGGCAGGATTTCGATTTTTTTCTACTTTTAGGCCAATTTTAGGTATACAATTCGGGCTTTCAGAAGGGCGCCTTTCTGCCTTCAGGGGGCCTTTAGGGGAGACGAATGGGTCGAATTACTGGGTCAAATGGGTCATAAATTACTTGCTGGCATGTACATACCGAAATTATGGCTATTTTTATAGTACTAAATTATAAACATTTTGACCTACTACGATCTGGTACGGTACGCAGCCAGACACAGCCAATCTGGTACGATTTGGATGCGATCCTGGTACGCTGTAAAATCTGGCCGCGGCAACACTGGACTGTATAGATGTGTATTGCCTCGATCTTGGCCCGTGTTGTGTTTTCGCTCGTTTGGGTGGAGTGTGTCCATTTTAAGAGTTGTCATTCTGATAAGCATTATTCGAGAGGTTGAGTTGTCTTTCTGAGAAGAGATGGGATGATAAGTTATTATTTGCACCCCGCCAAGTGTTCATAAATGTATTACTGCTATTAGGCTTCCTTAGTTTTGCCCTAGATATGATGCTAGAGTTATAACTTGCTTCGGTGATGACAACTGTCTTGAATGACTCTTGTTTGATGTTGGCTTGTCACATCCTTGTGACAGCAACTTATCATGCAACCCAGCTGTTTGTACCTACACACGCATGTCACAACGCTGAATAGAAGGGATTCAGCTAGTTCAGCCCCCATCTGGATGTGCGATGTGTAGTGTCTGACCTCTGAAGTGATATCAAGTAGTCACGCTTGTGTCCTTATGTTTATTCCCACACCCATCATTCTCAACCACTCGCATCTTGTTTCCTCATAAAATGTGATATGTCATCTTCAATGTATATGTACTAGTTTCCTTTGATTGTGTTAATTGCCATCTTCAATGCTTTGATACCAAGCATGTGCAAATTGTAATGCATTGCTTCTTTTTCATTGTTACTTGTTTTTTTTTGTGGGCATACAACTGCTCACATGACGTGTTCTTTCTCTTTATTTGTTATGATGCCCAATCATTAATCATGCTTTATTTTGACTAGCCATCCTATGCTCTCACTGTCTGCCATCCTGTCACTCGTGCGACCCTGACACTTCTGCCCACATGTCCACAGCTGCCAGATGCTGCTGCGCGCCTGCTGCTGATAGCATACTCCCGCTGCCCGGACCTCCTTCTTCTGACAAAATTCTCCCAATCTCTCCTCACAAATCATTGGAGGTAAGCTGTGCTGCAGTTGCTGGTGTATTTTTCCTTTCCCATCCAATTTCCAGCTTCCACCATTTTGCTCCTCAAATTCACCCACACTTTGAACACACACATTATAACCTCACTTACACACCTGCGTGCATTATATTCTCTAAACTACTTCATAATATTTTCCCTGACATTGATGCATGTCTGATCATTAGTGGGGTGGAAACCAACCCTGGACCACCTGAACCCAAAACTATCACAATATCGCATGTTAACATAAACAGCATCACTTCACCAGGACGACTAGATGAACTTGCTCTTTTCACCACACACAACTGTATTGACATATTGTTACTGACAGAAACAAAACTTGACTCGCATGTACATCCCAGCCTATACACTAGACAACTACCATGACCCGATGACAAGACATAGGACAAGACATGGCGGTGGAGTAGCAGCTTATTTTAGAACTGCACTGACCGCAAAACGACTGCCTGACCTAGAGCTGGATGGAGTTGAGTGGATCTGGTCTCTTACTAAGATACAAAATGAAGTCATTCTGATCTGCTGCCTCTACCTACCACCCAACCTTGCAAGTAATCTTTTGTCTGATTTTTTGGACACTGTCAGAGAGTGTTGCTTTGGCACAAGCATACAATCCAACATCTATACTTATATTAGGAGACTTTAATGCAGGCAATAACTACCTTAGTCAAATTCAATTCAAAATCAATTCAATTCAAAATCAAAATCAATTCAATTCAAAATCAAATTCTGCTAATCACAGTAACATTTTTCCATTTGAAGTAAACCTGAAAGACACAGTCCACTCTCTCAACCTCATACAACTCATTGATCAGCCAACTCGCATCACACAGAACACTGCAAACTTGAGGGACTTAATCATCACATCAAACACAAACACCATCACATGCAGTGGAGTTCTACCTCCATTTTCACAAATCGACCATTTTCCCACTTTTGTTTCTCTTAATTTGGCATCTACACCTCCAAAAATAACATATAAACATGTGTGGGACTATGAAAACATGGACACGGACAAACTTGCACGGCTTCTCATAGACACAGACTGGGATGCGGTATTTGACCATGACATAGACAATGCGACGACTAACTTTACTCAGACAATGCTTGCAGCAGCTGCTGAAACCATTCCAACAAAAACAGTCAGGATTAGAGAACGTGACAAACCTTGGGTCAACACTGCTCTCAGGAGAGAAATGAGGAAAAGAGACCGACTTTTCAGACAAGCCCAGAGACATAGGACCGACTATTACTGGGACCGCTGGAGACGTCAGAGAAATGTAACCACTAACCTGAACAAACAACTGAAGGACCATCATTTGCAACACCAAGTAAATAATCTCTTACAAGCAAAGAAAAACCCACACGAGTACCATCGCATTCTTAAACACATGCTGGGGCGATCACGAACTGAGACAGTACCACCACTTATAGGGTCTGATGGAATTCCATTGACACATGACTTCGACAAAGCTGACCTACTAGGTGACTTCTTTGCCAGACAATCACGACTTGACACTGACGACCTGCCTGTCCCTGGGACCGCCCCTACGGATCCACCACCTATTTTAGATAACATTGCCGTCACAGAAGACGAAGTCCTTAGTGCACCAAACTCCATTGATCCCAACAAATCATGTACCGACAATCTTCCGGCTAAATTACTAAAAATGACTGCTATAATTATCAAAAGGCCACTGACAAAGCTGTTCAACATGTCACTTAGTCTTTCCATTATCTTGGAAAGAAGCCAACATCATTCCTATTTTCAATAAAAAAGGCTCAAACTCTGATCCAGTCAATTACAGGCCAATTAGTCTACTACCATGCGTTTCCAAAATCCTCGAAAAAAATCGTCTTCAAAAGTATCTACCAACACCTCATCGATAATGACTTACTTTCAGAAAAGCAGAGCGGATACCGGCCCGGGCACAGCACACAAATTCAGCTAATCTATCTCATCAACAATATTTATGCTGCACTGGACCGGGGCAATGACTTCACTGCCATTTACTTAGACATAAGCAAATATTTCGATAAGATTTGGCACCAAGGACTATTATTCAAGTGTGAGAAATACTGCAGACTGTCGGGAACCCTTCTAAACTGGTTAACATCGTATCTTTCAAACCGTAAGCAGATAGTCAAGGTTGGAAACAGTCAAAGCACTCCTAGGACCATTAATGCCGGATGCCCGCAGGGGTCGGTCCTAGGACCTCTTCTCGCGCTCATCTATCTTAACGACCTAGCTGACAAAACTCACAATGGCATATTGTTCTTTGCAGACGACACCACACTATACACGTCCCATTCACATGACCCGACATCCGCGCAACTATCACTCCAACAAGACCTACGCAACATACAACAGTTCGGCAACGATTGGCTGATTACATTCAATGGCACTAAAACAATACAACAGACATTCACCAATAAGAACATACACAATCCACCAGCGCTTGTATTTGACGGCCAGCAAATCCCTTGCGTAACTAGCCACAAACACTTAGGCCTGACTATATCAGCCGATTTGCACTTTCACCAACACGTAAACGATCTTATCTTTGAAATTAACAGAGCTCTTGGTCCTCTCTACCCACTGTCACGAATCCTACCCAGACACATTCTCAACAACATCTACAGTGTACATTCTTCCTTTATTTGACTACTGTGACGTAGTTTATGACGGACTTCTGACAACCAGCGATTCACTTAGATTAGAAAGACTGCATAGGAGAGCAGCCAGACTGATCACCGGAGCACTCTACAGAACACACACCCAGACACTCCTCATTGACTTAGGATGGACCACACTAAAAACACGAAGAGACATGCACAAACTGACATTTCATTCACTTACCAACAACCAACACCAACTCCCAACCAACATTACTGCCCTCCTACCTGACACACGAGCTCACACAACAGCACGTCCATTACGCAACGCAATGACACTCACACTGCCTCCAAACAGAACCACATCATACCAAAACTCCTTCATCCCATCAACCGTGAGGAGATGGAACCAACTCCCACTCGAAGTGACATCCCTCCAGTCGCCTCGTTCCTTCAAACGAGAAATACACCGGCGCTGTGGTGCAGCTGTGCCTGCAGTGTACCACAACTTTGGACTCAGACTTGGAAATGTCCTGCATGCCAGGCTGAGGATGAGGATGTCAAACCTCAACGCACATATGTTCCAAATTCAAAATCAAACTACAGCCAGTCCCTCTTGCTTGTGTGGGTACCGATACGAAGACCAAAAACATTTTGTCCTCAACCCTCTATCGTCAGTCCAGAATTATAATGCTTCGCGAAACTTCACTTATCATCCCAAACTTTTGCGATCTCAGCCAAGACCAGCAACTCGGTATTCTCCTAAGTGGTGGTAATTTGGGCCAGCATTCCGGGCAGCGGATAGCAAATACTTTTTCAAAAATTCATTCTCCAGACCAGGCGATTTGTTTAAGGATCCCCGGCGGGCGCGAGCAGCTGACGGTTGGCGGACGTGACTCCTTCGCGCCGGGCGTGCGCCGCCGGCAGGTGGCGGCACCTCGCGCAGTGAGGAGGGGAAAGCGTCTCTGACCGCTGCGTGGGGGATCGGCGCAGGCGCAGCGGCGGACGTGCGGCCCGCCCGAACTGACGGACCGGACGGGTGGGCGGGGTGTCGCGGGTCTACTGGTGGTGGTCATGACTGTTGTTTATTTTCCGTGTTTATTGAAGAGGCGCCTAGAATTAAGCGTTTTGCTTTTGTGCCAATTCAACCATAACATCATGTCATACATCACGTCCATTATCGAAATAAACAAACACACAAACAAATCTTCGCCGAGCTCGTCCTCAGGTTCAGGATTCTGGACAGGGGCCCGCGATAGCGCGTCTGGTGCGCCGTGCTCAGCTCCTGGCCGCCAGCTAGCGGTGTAGACACCCACTTCACCTATCTTCATGCGGAGTCGTTGTAGGCGTGGGTTTTCTATCTCAATCCAGCGTCTTGCTATTGAGAATCGGTACGAGCGGCCGGTGATCAGTCAGTATCTGGAACATTGGTAAACCACACAGGAACAGGTGACACTTGCGAATCGCCCATGCAACGCCCAGCGCTTCTAGCTCGATAACGGCATAGCGAGATTCGGCGTCGCTCAGGAAGCGTGAACCGGCTTGGATGACTCGCTACGTGCCATCAGGTTGAGCTTGACATAGCAGAAACCCTATCCCACGCACTCGACTGGCGTCCGTTTCCAGTCGGGTCGGTAGTTTCGGGTCGTAGAAGGCGAGTGTCGGGACTGACGACAGGGCGGCTTTGGCAGCCTCGAAGGCCAACTGGTGGTTCTCGTCCCAAGTGAACTCGCGGCGTGAGCTGAGAAGTGATCGGGGAGGCGTCAGGAGCTCGGCGACGTTCTCCGCGAAGTACGCCAACTGGTTGACGAGCCCGAAGAAGATGCGGACTTCGGTCAAGTTACTGGGCGTTGGAAACTCAGAGAGGGCCTTGGTGAGCTGTGAGTCTGGTCGGTATCCGTCGCCGGAAATGATGAACCCAGCAAACTTCACCGACTGCTGCGCCAGCTGGAGCCCGTCTTCATGCTGTCAGCAGCTGTAGAGCGCGGCGTGCTGATGCTGGTCCCACCAGCGCCAGACATCCTCGAAGGCCGGGTCGGATCCGAGCGATGACTGGTTGCGATGTCAGGCTCATGCCCACTCATCGTGGCGATCTGGCGTGGGTAGTCTTCTGGGACCAACCTCAGACTCCTGGTGACTTCCCACGACAGGAGCAGGCCACGGACTCCTGGGATGATGTGCACGTCCTCCTCCAGCCGAACATTACCGAGGGAGATGATAGTTGCCATGACACCCACTGACTGAATGACGCTCCCGTTCGCAGCTCGCGGGTGATGAGCTGGCAGCCGGAGGTCACTCACGAACACTCCGAGCTGCTCGAGGAGGTCCTCACTGGCCACCGACAGATCAGCTCCTGTGTCCGGGAGAGCGTTCACCATCACGGTACGGTTCCTCGCCTCGACCTGGACGGGAACCCGTGGCGCTCCCCCGGCTGACGTAGACGCGATGATAGCCGAGGTGGTCGGCCAATGCGCTCCCTCCTGGTCGCGTCGACCGGAAGGCCGCACCGCCCGCCGCGATCGACAGACGCCGGCGAAGTGGCCGATTTTCCCGCAGAGGCGGCACTCCCTGCCGCGAGCCGGCAATCGTCCGTCCTTAGATGTAGGTAGCCGCAGTTGCTGCACATATTCCCTCTGGTCGCCGACGATGCAGGGCGGCGCAGAGGTTATGACTCCAGTGGTCCCTGGTCCTCATGGTGGCGGTGTGTGGGCTGTCGTCCTCGGTCGTGCCGTGTTGCGCACACGCAACACGTGGTCGGAGGCGAGGAGCCGTGACGTTCTTCATAGCCTCCCTCGTCGGAGGTCCCGTAGCAGGCCATGCGGGCGACAGCTGTGTCGGGACCTCAGATCTCTGTAGCATCTCGGTATGCCGCCTCCTGAGACCTGCAGAGAGATATAGTGGCGGACAGAGACAGGTTCGGGATGGCACAGAGCTTTTGGACCATCTCTGCGGACCTCAGACCCATCACAACGCGATCTCTCATCAATGATTCGTTACATGATGGACACAAGTTGCACGTTCGGGACAAGTCACGAAGACAAGTTATAAAGTCATCAAAGGTCTCTCCCTCGCCCTGAACTCTTGTTATTGAACCGCTTCCTCTCAAGGACCTCATTCACCTGGCCGATGGCGTATGTCTCTAGTTGTCGCAGCACAGCGTCCACGTCTGGCTGTTCCGCTCCCTCCAGTGGCAGGTGCCGGACGACTCGGTTCGTGTCGTTCGTCAGGCACGATCGGAGGGCGGCCATCTGAGCTCTCGGCTCCATGTTGCCGATGCCGGTGAGGAAGTAGAAGTCTTCCCATCTTTCCTTCCACGCGCGAAACGCGTCGCCACGGTCCGTCGCCAGGTCGAGTTGATCAGGCTGTACAGCTCGCCCCAGTCAGGAAGTGCTGTTCACTGGAAGTACGTGTTGCAGCGCACCGGCCGTCGGTGCAGTGTTCGCGTGACATGTTCACTTATTTACGTTAAACTGGTGAATAATTATGTTGACTTAGACAAGTACCGACCGCGCCATGTCGTGGTCCGGTATCGCAAATAATAACGCTTCACGTTAGACTGCGGGTCTATGTATGACTTCAAGCGAACAGGCAAAGACAGGGGAGCGTGTGGTGTGGTTCATGGATACTGTGTGGTGCATTGTAAACCTGTCCAAATCAAAAAGATTGCTGGTAGGAAATTGCTACAGGTCATAAAGACATAAAGACATAAAAGAAAAGTGCAACAAAGAGCCTCTTGGGCCCATCCGAGGTTGCACCCCCCCCCCCCCCCACCCCCCCCCCCCCTCCACCAGTCTCGCCCCTTCAAATCACCTTACTCTACCTGCATAAAAGAAGGCTAATCCCACGAGTATTTATGAACTAATCCCTTCTCTGTAAAGTATTTATCTAATCTAATTTTGAAGGAAGCAAGTGTCACTGCATCAGCGACATCCCCTGGTAGCATATTCCAATGTCCTACAACCCTTCTACTGAAAAATGACTGTCGTAGCCTAGTCCTACTTTGTTTCATAATGAGTTTATGCTGATGACCTCTACCTCGATTTTCCCTATTGAACTCAAACATACCCTTTAAATATCCAGAATGCTGACTATTTACAAATTTGAAGACTTCAATTAGATCTCCTCTTAGCCTTCTATATCTAAGTGAAAACATACCCAATTTCCTTAATCTATCTTCATAAGGTAAACTACCAAGACAATTAATCATTTTTGTTGCCCTTTTTTGAACTCTTTCTAACAACCAGCAATCTTTCTCATATGTTGGAGACCAGGCTTGTACACAATACTCCAAATGTGGTCTAACGTATGCACAATACAGTTTTGTTATTACCTTTTCACTCTTGTAGGAAACATTTCTGTTAATGGCCCCTAGCATTCTAAGTGCCTTTTTCCTAGCTTCTACAACCTGGTCTGACGCTGATAGTCTATTGTTTACCACGACACCTAAATCTCTTTCCTTTTCAATCTGCTCCATTTTCTGCCCACCCATTTCATACCTATGTTTACTGCTAACCCGTCCAGCGTGCATAATCTTACATTTACTCAAATTGAATTTCATCTGCCATGCTTCAGACCACTCAACTAGCTTGTCCAGATCTGATTGAAAAACATCCTGATCATGTTTTCCTCTAATAATCCTGACAACTTTTAGATCGTCTGCAAATTTCAAGACTTTGCTGTCTATACTGTTCTCAATTGCATTCACAAATATTATAAAAAGCAATGGGCCCAGGACTGAGCCCTGTGGAACCCCACTGAGAACCTCCTTCCATTGTGATTGGCACCCATTCAATATAACCCTTTGCTGGCGTCCTGAAAGCCACGTTTCTATCCAATCCAGAATCTTGCCCCTGATCCCATGAATTTTAAGTTGCAACCCCAGTCTTGTATGGGGGACTTTGTCAAATGCTTTACTGAAATCAAGAAAAGCTACATCTAGCTGTTTACCCTGATCAACGCTATCTGTTGCAACATCCAAAAACTCCAGAAGATTAGTTAAACAAGAACGGCCCTTCCTAAAGCCATGCTGTGTATCTTTGATGAGTTCATTTTGCTCCAAGAATTCAACAATCTTATCTTTGATGATTGATTCAAGCACCTTGCAGACTAATGAGGTCAGACTAACTGGTCTATAGTTTTCCTCTTTACTTCTATCTCCCTTTTTATGAATAGGAACAACATTTGCTCTTTTCCAATCAAGTGGAATTTTACTATCTGCAAGTGATTTAGAAAATATTATGGCTAATGGAACCGACAACTCCCTTTCAGATTCTCTTAAAAGTCTAGCATGGATTTCATCAGGTCCTTCTGCCTTGTTAGGCCTTACTTTCTTTAGATATTCTAGAACAAGTTCACTACTTATGCCACCTAGCTCTCCTATAGTCTCCTCTGTCTCTAGCTCAGGCTGAAGTGCTGCAATACTACTCTGGTCCTCGATAGTAAAGACAGATTGAAACTGATCATTAAGCACTTCAACCATTTCACTGTCCTTGCTAACTAACACATCATCCACCTTAAATGGACCTATATTTTTGGAAACTGTACTTAACTTATAAAAACTGAAGAACTTCTTACTATCTGCATTACAATGTCTAGCTAAATCAAGTTCCTTTGCCCTTTTAGCTGCTCTGACCTTTTTCTTAACTGAATTTCTTGCATTCTGGTAGGCCTTCTGATTTATATCTAGTGAAGATCCCTTCAAAATGCCAAATGCACTTCTTTTAGCTTGTATAGCACTCCTTACTTCTGGGGTAAGCCAAACTGGATTGCCCTTGGTTCTGTTACGTTTGTGCCTGAGGGGTATATGCCGATTTTGAATTTGGCTTAATCTAGCTTTGAAAACATTCCAGGCCTCACATGCATCTAAACCTGCCAACTCAACGTTCCATTTTATCTGTGCGAGGTCATTTCTAATACCATCAAAATCAGCCCGGCTGAAGTTTGGAACCATAATAAGGTTATCTTTGGGCCTCATTTCTGATGAGATATTGAATTTAACCATATTGTGATCACTGGTTCCTAGACCTGCACAAATACTTATGTCACTAACTAGATCACTGTTGTCTGAGAATACAAGGTCTAGAATGGAGCAATGTCTGGTTGGCTCTGTTACAAACTGATGCATGCAAAGCTCCTCTTCAAAGATTTGCCTATACAACCTACACTCATTTGTTTCCTCTGCTATACTTTCGTATCCTCTTAAGTTAAAATCTCCCATAATAAGACACTGAGCCCGAAAGTTCCTACGTATTTCCTCACAAATATCTTGGTCTGTTTCAGCTTGGGAGTTCCTTGGAAGATTCCCTGGTCTGTAAAATGCACCTATCCTCAACCTTCCTCTGTTTCCTGTACCAATTTTAATGTCAAGCCAGATTGATTCTACTTCTTTTACTTTACTAGAATCATCAACTCTAGTAGTGCAGTACAAGCTATTTACATATACAAACACTCCGCCTCCCTGCCGTGATTCTCTGCAGTATGAGAACATGCTATACCCTTGTAACTCGAAATCCTGTAGCCTATCCCTATTATACCCCTCACTAACCCATGTCTCGGTTACACAAATGATATCAGGCTTTTCAAGGGCAACATAACACTCAAACTCATCAAATTTAGACCTAATACTTTGGGCATTCAGCAACATGTGATCTTATACTTTGAGCTGACTCTACTAATTCTGAGGGAATTATGATCTACTGTCCTATTCTGACATGAACTTCTACCAATGCTTACTTCTTGATGCCCTAGTACTAGCGTCCCTGAACCCCCCCTCCTACCTAGTTTCCCTGAATGACACTTCTGTATGCATCTCCCAAAGCCCTTGCCCCCTCATCCGATAAGTGAAGCCCATCCTTCATATAGTACCTATGCCACTCATAGAACTGATCCCATAAGTCTACATAACTAAGCCCCATAGCTGAACATAAGTTCTGAACTGAGCTGTTCACAGACAGAGCTCTCGAGTACCACTCCTCACTGGCTCCACAGCGAGGGAGGATGCCAGTCACAATGACTGGTTTCCTGGACTCCTTCAACCTCTGCAGCAGGCTCCGGTACTCCGCTACTATTCGCTACTAGGTCACCCAACAGCAATCAAGAGAATTACCACAACATGCTTGAAATGTTAAAGAAAACTCGGAACATGAGAGCAGACAGGTTACTGATAATGGGTGACTTCAACTTTGCATGCATTGATTGGGAAGAAGGTGTAGTAAATGATGCTGAAGATTCAGAAGCAACTATATTTTTTGACACCACCCAAGACCTGTTTTTATACCAACATGTGAATTTTCCAACTCGCTTTAGAATAAACAACAATCCTTCGCAACTCGATCTGATTTTCATTAATGAGGAACACATGGTAGATTATGTATTGGAAGGCGAACCACTCGGAAAGAGTGATCATGTAACTATCACTTGGAAGTATTTTTATGACAGCACACCAGTGAGGTGCAGAGATCCAGTGTCATCACTGAAGTATAATTACAGAAAGGGAAAGTTTATTGAAATGAACGAGAGCCTTAGCCTTGTGGACTGGTCTTGAATTGAACCAATGGGGTTGAAGAGGCCTGGGGGTTTGTTAAAGAGACACTCAACAAGTATATGGTGCTGCACATACCACAGATCAAGCCAAAATAGAAATCCAGACCAGCTGCCCCCTGGTGGTCCAGAGAACTGACCAAAGAAGTAAAAACAAAACCTGGAAAGACTATTTAAGAAGCAGGTCTTCTGAAGACCACAAACTATATGCCATTCAAAGGAACAAGACAACAGCCTTGATACAGGAGGCTAGGCGCGGATATGAAAACCAGATAGCTATAAATGCCAAGCAAGAACCCAAGAAACTTTACCAATACATTAGATCTCAACAGAAAGCAAAAGTAGTAGTTGGCCCACTTGACAATGCAGGGAAGATGACAGAAAATTACCAGCAGACAGCCGAAATATTGCATTCCTTTTTCAGGCTGTCTTTGTGCAAGAGAACAGAAGCCTGCCTGACTTCCCAAACCTAGTCGAAGGAGATGTAGCTTGCAGTGCGCTAACCATTGGTCTCGATGAGGTGCTCTCAGAGTTAAAGAGGTTAAAACTTGACAAAGCAGCAGGGCCAGATGAAATTCACTCCTTTGTACTGAACAGATGTGCAGATCAGCTGGCACTCCCTCTTAGGATCCTTTTCCAGAAGACTTTAGATGACACACACTTCCCAAAGACTGGAAACTGGCTAAGATAACTCCAATATTTAGGAAGGGTCCAGAAAATTCCCAGGAAACTACAGACCTGTCAGTTTAACCAGTCAGACATGTAAGGTTATCGAGCTCATCATCAGGAATCATCTCATACAGCACATTGAACAGCACAACTTGATTACCCCTCATCAACATGGATTTGTGCAAAAGAAGTCTTGCCAAACAAACCTACTAGAAGCCTTTGAAGATTGGACCAAGATATTAGACAAAGGGCATAACTTGGATATAATATACTTGGATTACCAAAAAGCCTTTGATACAGTCCCACACAGAAGGTTATTGAAGAAACTCAGTGGATATAGCTTGAGGGGATGGCACTGTCCTGGGTCAAAGAGTTCTTAACTGACCGTTTTCATTCGAAAACGCACGCGTCGGTGCCAAAGGCGGTCTTCTCTTTGTCTTCTTCCCTAATGGTAATTTGCCAAAAACCTTGCTTCATATCTAAGCAGGTCCGAAATTTAGATTTTCCGAGTGCGAAAAAGATGTCTGCTGAAGGAATACTAGCTGCTGGACGGATTGTAATGGCGTTTAATTTTCTAAAGTCAATACAAAGTCTAATTGAACCAGCTTTCCTTAGTACTAAAATGACTGGTGACATCTAAGGCGAATTGCTCCGTCGAATGATATTAGCCGCTAGCATTTCTTGAACTTGTTTTTCTAATGCGTCTCTTTACGCAAGAGGTGGGCGACGTAGATTCTTTCAATCCCTCGGCGGGCCTCTGAAAAAGTCTGCCCGGCTCCCCATATCCCTCGGAACAGGGTGAGAGTTCCAATTAGCACCTTGGTTCCAAGAGGATACGGTGCTTGGTCCACAAACCAAACGTGGGTTCTGATAAGTAGGCGGGTGGTCTTGTGTGTTAATTCTCATTTCAGTGACATTCGTTGTAGTCAATTCTCTATCATTCTGCACAAAAATGTCCATATGTTTCGTAATACATTCTGTCAACTTCTGTCGCTGGTCCTCAGGCAGGTGATCTAAATTAAATTTGAAAAGCTTGTCCGATGGACAATTGCTGGTTTGCTCTTTTTCCTTCTGTTGTACCGATGAGACATTCGGGCTTAGCTCTTCGTCTCTGATAGTGATTGCTACACCCAAAACTTGACCTTTTCGAAAATGTAAGTAGCGACCCGTTTCGTTCACGACTGCCCATGGAATGTGTCTGTTTTTAGACAATTTCACGACTGCGTTTGGCAGTAGAACGCCTGGTTCATCCTGAAAGCAAGGTGACGATGGAAGTTGTGAGACTACAAAAAAAATTGCCAGGGTGCTTTTTCTTTGAGATAAAGCACTTCAGTTGCATGTCCGAACGAGAGAAGATGTCTACATCCTCCGCTAGTCTCACCAAATAGACTTCTTTCTTCTCATTTCTCGATTTCTGTTGTAATGGATAAACTGCTCTCCCGATAATCAGCGTCTGATGTTCAAAATCTAAAAGAGCTTTCCAAGAGTTCAGAAAGTCTATGCCCAAAATCATGTCATGTTTGAAATCAGATACCATGATGAAGTCGTGGTACATACGCACTTTTCCCAGCGTGATGCGAATTCTGCCGGTTTTGGTTGCTTTTAGATGATGCCCTGTGGCTGAAATCAAAGTGACCTTTTTTTGAAGACTGAGATGGTTTGACTAGTTGGGGGAGTTTTACAAATTCTTCGTCAACCAGTGCAGGGCTGGGAAAAGTTACCATTCTGCCGTTCTAACCGGTGACAAATCTATAGCCATCGGTGACAAATTTTAGTCTGAAGATAAG
Source organism: Chirona hameri (assembly GCA_036785665.1). NCBI lineage: Eukaryota > Metazoa > Arthropoda > Thecostraca > Balanomorpha > Balanidae > Chirona > Chirona hameri. The sequence goes on along the minus strand of JAXIVJ010005270.1, from coordinate 36,222 downwards.
TAGCAGTAGGCAGTAGGCACAACATACAGATAATGAGTGAGTAATATAAGTAATATAATAATAAGTAAGTAAGTAATCTCTGCAGATACTCAACTATGTCAAAATATCGAAATTCCTTCTCGAAACTGAAATTCAACTTCGAAAACCAACAAAGATCACTTATAATCTTATTTATCGAAATTTGCATCTCGATATTTGCCAAATCTTTCAGCTCTAAATCTTTCAGTAGTACAAGGAGCTCGTGTGTTCACGGGTATAAAGCGTGCGCATTTTCATCCAGAATGAGCACTATCAGCAGACTGCCGGCTGGGATTTGGCACGTGCGCCCTCTATAAAATCGAATGGAGAACGGCGCCATGTGGCGTTCGTGTCGCCGTTGTCACCGTTGGAGCTAACGGTTGATTGGTTGAGTTTTGCTGTCGTTTGCCGATCACAGTTTAAGATAGAACAGGTCCATTGCTTACACCCCACGGAAAGCCGTAATCCCACTCAGGGGGTGTCATCCCGAGATTCCCCATTTATCGGCTGCTGAGCGGCTAAGCAATAGCAATGACGTCACTGGTGCTCTGGTCCAGTCGTGGCCAGCCCCGTCGCCGCAGCTGCACTTTCGAGCGTTTTGCGGTCTTTTGACGGGTGTTGACGAGCGGAAATTTGAAGTCGTCGCCGTTAGATGAGTAAGTTAGGTAGTTAGGTTGCAAGTCTATGCTTTTTAAATATTTTGATTTTTAAAGTTTTTTTTAGCATATCTTGAACATTAAGCCAAAACAATGTCATTACTCGCCTCTCAGCCAGACCAGGGCAGCGTGTGGCCGTCTCGCGTCTCAGCCGGACCAGTGCAGCGTATGACGGTCTCGCCTCTCAGCCAGACCGAGGCAGCGTATGTCCGCCTCACCCCTCAGCCAGACCGGGGAAGTGCATGGCCGTCTCCCCCCCCCCCCTCAACCGGACCGGGGAAGCGTATCGCCGTCTCACCCCTCAGTCAGACCTGCAGCGTATGCCGTCTCGCCCCTCAGCCAGACCGGTGCAGCGTATGGCCGTCTCACCCCTCAGTCAGACCTGCAGCGTAAGCCGTCTCGCCCCTCAGCCAGACCGGGGCAGCGTATGGCCGTCTCACACCTCAGTCAGACCTGCAGCGTAAGCCGTCTCCCCCCCCCCCCCCCCCCCTCAGCCGGACCGGGGCAGCGTATGGCCGTCTCACCCCCTCTGTCAGACCGGGGCAGCGTATGACCGTCTCACCCCTCAGTCAGACCGGGGCAGCGTATGGCCGTCTCTCCCCCTTCTGCTCAGCCGGATTGGGGCAGCGTATGGCCGTCTCACCCCTCAGTCAGACCGGTGCAGCGTAGGGCCGTCTCGCGTCGCCCCTCACACATGCCGGGCAGCGCATGGCCGTCTCCCACTCAGCATGAATTAAGGGATGGATAATTATCCGCGGTAAACGCAATCTTAAATAGGATCGTACCTTAGGCGCAACTATCTGTATCCCGTTCGAAATATTCGCACCGCACCGAGCCGAGTGCGGGGACAGCCGAGTCGGACCAGAGCACCAGTGACGTCACGCTAATGTTGTGCGATTGGGACGCTAAAATCCCCGGATGACTCTACCTCTCTTATACGGCCTTGATCCCACTTATGTGAATTCTTTATTATTGCCGTCCATCCGTCCATCCATAATCCATATTTAAATTGCATTTATCTGTGGACTGGGAGATGCTTTGTCATGGTTGATTAGGGTAAGATAGTACTTGTTTTGTGTTTGAGGGAAACGTTTGTGAATTGTATCTTTTTGAAGATTTCACAAGGTACAAGGTTTGAGAATTTCAAAATGTGCCATATCAATATTGATATTGTAGTAAAAACCACCGTTAGCACTGGATCAGGATCGCTATAGCATAGTTCATCAAAATGGGAAGACCAGCCATGCCAGGCACAGGCCAAGTCCAATTGAATTGCCTGTTTGTGCTTTCACCTATTAATGCATTCAATCAGAATACTGGGTTTGTTTATAGAAGGGTTGCCCTGGACCAACTCAACCTTGACCTGACTCAGACTTAACTGAAACCTGAAGTTGATCAATCATGGACCAGGGCGTCACCACCACTGGGGACGCTAGGGACATTGTCCCTAGTAATTTTCAGTCCTTCCTAATATGGCCCCATGTTAAAATGCATGTGCACTTGGACTTGTCCCTACAAATTTTGAAACTGTGGTGATGCCATTGTGATCAGTGACATGTATGTGATCAGACCCTCACCCAGTGACATGGTGATTGGAGGACTGCTCAAAACCTTTCAAATTTGATCATTTAATATGTGTAGTTGGAATCAGCACAATAATTAGCTAAAGCTGTGCGATACCTTGGGAGGGATGTGCAAACATTCAGTATTTGAAGCCATGAGGCTTGAGCTAAAACTTGTCCAATGATTGTTCATGTTTGTAAATTACTGTACAGGTACTTGCCGGAATTACTTTATTTTTGTACTGTACTGGAAAGTTTATTCATGTTTGCACTGATTAGTGATTAGTATTGTCTAACATTAATTCTGATAGCATAATAAGTGCAGGGTTAAGATGTGTCTGAGGTTACGGCAGTTGCCATTACCAATTGTTTAATCCTCACCCTACAGGAGCTTTTTCACCTTCGGGGGGGGGGGGGGGGGCTGACAGGCCCCTGTTAACTTCCAAACCAAGCAACTTAGAGCAATGCAGTAAGAACCAGCATGTTTCCTGTCATGAGAGGAATCTAACAGTATGCGATTTTTAGGTTTCAGGTCAACGGATGACCTTCCAGGTCAAGTGAATTACTTCAGATTTACCATGTCCAGGACAGCGATTTTGCTCTTCAGAAAACCTCAAAATTAGACATTTATCAATGTAAATAAAAAGGCATGTTCCTAGACCAGTTTTGGCTCAGACATACAGAAAAGGTAATTATTTTGTTCATATCTTGTCAAAAAAAGAAGTTATTAAAAAAATGACATCAGTTTCCTACACTTAGGGAGCCATCACTCAGTCAAAAATAAAGATATTGCTTTGAAATTTGGTATGGGTATTGTCCATACTCAGTTCGCTCACATATATTCCAGTTTTTCTAAAATCTTTGAAAATGTTGATTGTGTGGGGATTTAAAGTGTTTTTGAATTTTAGGGGTAAAAAAAAGTTTTGCAAATCCGAGATTACCATTTTAAAGATAATGCCATTTTGTATCCTAGGTGAAATGCGCTTGCAATTTCCTTTAAAACGCTCTTTTCTTCCATTTTTCAAATATTTATCGTTGTTCCACCAACATCGCGTCATCAAAACAAGATTATCTTCCAAACTACTCAACCAATTTCAATTAAATTTGTACAGCTTACGTATAATTGTTGTAAACTCAGCTACCGACAATTTCAGTAAGATGCGCCACATGTGTAAAAAGTTATTCAAGAAAAACCTGCGGGGGGGGGGGCTGTCAGGCCCCCCCCCCCTCCGTAGGGCGAGGGTTAATGTGTGGACAAGTTATGATATATTGGGCAAAGGCACAATGGCAAAAATGTGATTTGTTGAGAAATCTGTTTCACAAAATGCTAAAGCTAATCCCATTTTCTTTTGTTATGAATTATTATATGATTAAAAAAGCAGCAAAAGTTGCTGATAATTTCTTTGAAAGCAGGGGATGTGTCAATTGTTTTGTTAGATTTCATGTGTTTTTCAGAGGATATGACCCTTCCACCCCTACAAATCTGCTAGTTTAGTGTCTGATGTGATATGCTGAGGTGCTTTCAAGATGTATGACATTTTCCTCTAAAATTGTCAATATATGTGCTGAACTTGAACTTGGTAGGCAAATACAGGAGCATTGCTATGCAATTTTGAGTTGGGTGGGGGGCAGCCAGGTGTTTGTCACCCCTCCCCACTCCAAGTAAGACTTGTCAAATCCTGCTAAAACTATGTAACTATACTGCTATAACTACTATACTGCTATAACTACTATACTGCTACTACTGCTGCTATAACAAACACAAAATTGGATCCTGCTAATCTGGGGTGCGTGGTGCAGAGTGATTCTATTCATTTTGTATTTTCAATATGTTAAAATGTGTTATTTTTGGGCAATCTTTTACTAAGGAAATCATAATGTGCTGCCATATTGTGCACCAGCAGACTTTGATTCGCCTGTTGGTGCACAATATGGCAGCACATTATGATGTCCTAGTACTGTGTGGCAGGCGGCAGCATTGCGAAAGCAGCAACATAGTGCACCAAGGCAATATTTTAAAACCTTATTCCTATGTATGTCAGTACTATATGTTTTGTCTTGGACAAATTAGCAAATTTGTAGGAAAAAACTGGTGACAAACTTGTAGCTTCAGAATCCCAACGGTGACACACAGCTAGGGTTTCCCAGCCCTGAACCAGTGCAAGTTGCGAGCCTGTGTCTAAAAGAGTGCGAAATGGATGTGTTCCGATAGTGATGTCAATGTACGGACATTTTTCACTTACCGTCAAAACATGCGCTGTTTCCGGGGCTTCATCTGTCGGTGCAGTGTGAGGCCTACCTAGTTTCCCTGCTGCTGGGACTGTTGCGGTGCCGTACTAGGCCTACCTGTTCTCTGGTCGGTCAGGTGAGCCGGGTAATAAGGCGGTCGTGAGACGGCCTGCTTTTTTCGGCACACGCGCTGAACGTGACTGGGGATCCCGCAGTAGAAACATATTGGCCTGTTGTCCGGAGTCCACTGGTACGTCTGTGAATTGTTGCTCCTAGGGGGCACGTTCTGCTGACGAGGATGTTGTCCCTGCTGCTGCGGGACCTGTTGGAATTGTTGCGGCTGCTGTGCAGGGCGCTGTGGGTACCTGTTGGCGCGGGGGCCGGGATGTCTGTACTGCTGAGCTTGTTGAGGCTGTACCTGAAAGTTTTCACGCTGTACCAGAATTTTCAGCAGGTCCTTGACTTCACCTACATCTGGAATTTGTTCAGATACCGCACTGCAGTCCATGGCTTCGCCTCTCGAGTGGTTAGTGTACATGGATAGTTCAGTCATGAGTTTTGTCTGGTCCATAGCGATTCGGTACGCTTCAATGAAAGTCTTCGATCGTCTGGTAGCAATACGTTCCTGAAGTTTTCTGTCAAGAATACCATTGATGAAGGCTTTTGTGAGCGTCTTCGTTACGTTCGACTCGTCTATCTTTGCTTTGTATGCCTGTTTGGCCAAAGTTTTTAAGTCTTTCAGCGTACTGGGAGATCGTCTCTGTTGGTCGTTGTGTCAGGGTCATGAGTTTCTGTTTTGCCATGTCAGCGTCGTCAAGGTGATGATACCGTTCGAGCATGATGGTTTTTAAATGATGCCAAGAATTCAGGGAAGCAGCGATTTCGTAATAATATTTGAGAGCAGATCCTCTGAGGAGCTGTGATGCAGCCCATAGGGTCTGTTTCTCATCCTGGTCCACTTCCAAGTGAATGTTGTCCACTTCAGCAATTCAATTGATGAACTGATCAGGTTGGAGTCCATCAAAATGACTTTTGGTGCGTTGAGCTCCGATCGAATGAACTAATGTTAGTTGATTTCCCAGGGCGTTCACACATTTGATAATTTAATCAGCGTCTGATGCCGCAAACAATGGAGCGTCCGGGTTGTGAGCCATGTTGAAAGATTTTACCAATCAAAGATAACGATATAAAAGAAAAGAAAAGTGCCAGTACCTTTTTAATGCCGGGGAGGGACGGGGCCAGTCGCGGTTGCTCCCTTAGCTGGTGTGGGGAGAACGTCCCAGCTGTCGTTTGAGGCGCAGTCAGGTTCGTCCCAGTCGTCGTCTTGTGACAGCCGGTACGTGGCGGTGCACCGAGGGGGCGCAGCGTCGCCGAGCTGCGTACGGATGTACACGGCTGTGTCGTCCCGGGAGGAGTCAGCTGGCTGGCAGGTGCAGGCGGACGTCAGCGACGGTTGAGGTGACGGTGCGGCAAGCGTCTTCTTCTGGAGTGGTAGCACCAGCGGCGGCGTTCCGTTAGGGGTTGCCGTTTGCTGTGGCAGCACCAGTTTGGACGGGCCGACTACAGGAGCGTCTCGAGATTTGATGGCAGCGACGGACCACGGGTTGATCGGGCGTGCGTTCAGCAGCGTCTCGCGCACTGACGTGGCACGCTGCTCGGCAATGGAGCGGAGGCTGACCGTTGGGTGGCCGCGGCGAGATGGCAGTGTGCCCTGTTTGCAGGCAGTAGCCGCCTGCTGCGTCCGCAGGAGTCGGTGTCGGCTCTTGGTCAGGCCGATCTAGTTTATACCGGTTCCCAACAGACCACAGCAGCGATGGATCCTGACGTCAACTTCGGAGCTGAAGGGTACGCCGACCTCATCGACTGGAGCTCAGCGGAGGTGACGCAGTTACCGCTCCTGCGAGATCTCAGCAACAAAGACCTGCAGGACATCCTGAAAGCCCAGCTGCTGTCCCGCCGTACCCGGTACACACCGAGGCTGTGGAGAGGACCGTCAGGATGGTGACGGAACGTTCTTCGGTGCTGGGCGAGGAATCGAGGTACGGTCTCATCACGGCGAGGCTGAAGCACCAACGCATCCTCCCGGCCATCAACTCGAAGCAGGACCTGTGCCCTTCATATGCAATGCATGGTACCGATTATTGACTCAGTTGTACATTACAATACATTTATATAACAAACGGAATTGCTATCTATTTAGTTACGATTGCTTAAACTTTTTTTCTTAGTCGCTGTGAAAAAAAAATTACAACAGCGTGAAGACGAAGTCCTGTCTCGACACCCATTCCGTTGTTAGTCCACCCGAATCAATATATTGGTAATGTTCTAGCTCCTTTCTTTAAATAATACTGTTTCTCCTATGAAGACGCTAAGCTCGTAACACTTGTCCACAGAACCTCTAATATCCTACATCGACCGGGTTGACTGCAGCCTGTCGACCATTTCAAGCGGGGACGACCCTGCTGTCCTGCTCCATCGCCACAACCTCGCCCATTCTGTCATCACCGCCTGTCAATGCAGTCTGCCGAATGCCGAGCTGAGCTAGACCAGCGGCCCGGGGTGACCGGGGTGACTGCAGCCTGTCGACCATTTCAAGTGGGGACGACCCTGCTGTCCTGCTCCATCGCCACAACCTCGCCCATTCTGTCATCACCGCCTGGCAATGCAGTCTGCCGAATGCCGAGCTGAGCTAGACCAGCGGCCCGGGGTGACCGGGGTGACTGCAGCCTGTCGACCATTTCAAGTGGGGACGACCCTGCTGTCCTGCTCCATCGCCACAACCTCGCCCATTCTGTCATCACCGCCTGTCAATGCAGTCTGCCGAATGCCGAGCTGAGCTTTTTTTTCCCGGACCGGCCTATAGCCATATTCCGGGTGGGGAGTGACATCTGGCAATTTGCCAGGAAAAGAGTTACGTTATCCGGTTTATGTGACCCGGAGCAAACTAGGGACTAGGGCAGCTATTTTACGTTACTAATTACGTTAACCGGTTTATTTGTACCCGGAAAAATTATTTGTTCAAAGTAAATATAATATCTAACATTACTTTAAGTATTTCGTTCAAGGTCAAATATAATATTACGTTATGTATTACGTTAAGTATTTCGTTCAAGGCCAAAAATAATATCTAGCATTACGTTAAGTATTTCGTTCAAAGTCAAAAATAAGTCAAACACGAGACACACATGCATACATATTTTTATTACAATACACTTGTACAGTGTCAGTGTTGATGGAGCCGTGGCGGTGCCGTCATTGCCACAACGGGAGACTGTTGCCAGTCTCCCTGGCTCCGGCGCCTCGGCGAGACCTGGTTGTGGGGTGTATTTAGCTGGGCGAAAAGTCCTGAATAATAAAAAACCCAGCGTCTAAGGCAAAGGGGAAAAAACCTGCGCGGTGGGCCAAAAATGCGCAAGGCCAAAAACCCCTGTTATATTTGATTAGCTAAACGTGTTTGGTAGAGATAATCTAAGAGGAGACCTATCAATTCAGGATAACTATCACCTAACAGTGTTTGTAGATTTAATGTGATGCCATTTTGTTGTGTGTAATTAATAATGTTCTGTCGTTTATCGTTGTGTACTGGGCAAGTAATAAGTAAGTGCTTGATTGTGTAGCGCGGATAACCTGGGCAATGTTGGCAATTTGGTGGCGGGAGATTCTCCATAATATAATAATGAGTAATTTGTATATGACCGAGACGGAGGCGCGCCAAAATTACCTCCTCTCTACAATTCTGATGACTAGATATAAAATGTTGGACTTTTGGCTTGATTGGATAAAGATGAAAATGCGGAGCGGCGTCCCACTCGCTCTGGCGCAGTATGATAAGTTGATAATTAATATAATTTAACACGTCTGATACTGGGCTTGGAAGTTGGTTTACTGAAGGTAATTCTAGGCTCAATTTCGCAAGTCTGTCGGCTTCCTCGTTTCCCGGGATACCGGTGTGTCCTGGGATCCAGAGGAATTTAATACTATTGTTTTTACTGTTTAAATACTTGATTAGTTGTCTGATTTTAAATACTATCGGGTTTCTACATTCACTAATCGAGGAAATGGCCGTGAGCGAGGCGGACGAGTCTGTGCAAATGACTACTTCCTTAAGTTTTTCTTTTCTGACATATATTAATGCTAATAAAATGGCTGACAATTCCGCTGTGTATACGCTATTTATGTCGGGGAGTCTAAAGTTATTGCTAACTGTGTTTGTGTAGAATGCACCACCGGTTCGGCCTTCGCCCCGTGAACCGTCTGTGTATATGTATGTTTATGTGTTGTGTTGTGCTTTGTGTTCGTGGAAGAGTGAGAGTGTTTCTGACGCGGTGACTGTGTTTTTGTTGTGTGTAAAGAGGCGGTGTGTGTCTGGTGTTGTGTCGAGCCAGTGAGGTGTGAGTGGTGGCGTTGGCATTGTGGTGATGTGAGCGATGTTGAATAGTGTGAGTGTTTGTCTGATTCTGTGACTGATAAGCGGGTGTCGTTTTTGTAGTAGTGTTTGTCGTCTAGTGGGTGCGGGGTGATTTAAAATGTGGAATGTTGGGCGTGTGGGGTGTGAACTTGCTCTGGCGTAGAATCTAAGTAGTGTGTATTTGCGTCGGCGGCAGAGTGTGGGAATGTTAGTGTCGATGTGTAAGTTTGTGGTGTTGGTGGTGCGGCAGGCTCCAGTCACGATGCGCAAGGCAGCGTTTTGGACAGTTTGCAATTTTTTAATTTGTTTGGAACATATGTCATCAAATAAGAATGCGTTATAATCCAGTACTGGGCGTATCAGGGAAGTATATAGTTGGAGGAGAGTGGCCCGATCTGCGCCCCACTCTCGACCAGCCAATGACTTCATAATATTAATTCGTCGCGTACATCTCTGCACTAAATCATTGAAGTGTGGGATGAACGAGAGACGTGTGTCTAGCGTTATTCCCAGATACTTGAATGATTTGACGAAAGGGATAATTTGATTGTTATATTTTAATGGAATGTAGGGTTCCACATATGCAGGTTTCTTTGAAAAAATTAGAGATGCAGATTTACTTGGAGAAAATTCCAGACCCCATTGGTCGCACCATACCTTTATATCAATGAGTACTAGTTGTAACATTTTGCTGGCTTGATCGACACTCGGGTGCGAGAACCACACCGCCAGGTCATCAGCGTACATTGAAAATTTGAGACCTTTGTCGATCTTATTAATATTACTGAAGATGTCGTTAATCATAATTAAAAATAGGGTCGGGGAGAGGACCGATCCCTGTGGGACACCGTGGTCCTGATTTTGATTTGGAGAATATGTGTTGCCGCACCTTACATTAAAAGTTCTATTTTCTAAAAAGTTTTGGATAAATTTGGCGAGTCGACCTCGAATTCCGGCTCTTATGGACCTTTACTAGAAGTGCGGTTTTGTTGACTCTGTCAAACGCAGCTCTCAAATCAAGAAAGAGGGCAACTGTGACCTCTCTCCCTCGAAAGCCGCGCTGGACAGAGTCGATAAGACCAACTAAATTGTCCGCAGTGGAGCGACCAGGTCGAAAACCACTTTGGTGTGGGGAAAGTAAATTATTTGATTCAATGTATGTCCTGATGCGTCCATTAACCATGCGTTCGAATAGTTTACATGCACAACTAGTTAGAGAAATAGGGCGATAGCTAGCGGGGGAAGATTTGGGTTTGCGAGGTTTAATTATAGGAATTAGCGTACTATTATGCCAAGATTCAGGGAAAGTGCCATCAAACCACATGGTGTTGAAGGCTGTTAGTAAGTTGGTGAGACCAGTCTCTGTCAAGTTTTTAAAGAAAGAGTAATCAATTTGATCTGGCCCTACAGAAGTTTTACCACATTTACCGATAGCATACGTTAACTCGGAGTTGGTAAAAGGAGAGTTGTAGATTTCTACGTTATTAGAGTCAAAGCTAATGGATTGAAATTGATCGTTAAGTTGGTTAGTAAAAGTTGGTGTACATTGTTGGGTTGATGATATGTTAGCGTAGTGTTGTGCAAATTGTGTCGCCACCTCTAGGGGAAGCGTGTAAGATGTGTTGTGTATTTGTAAGTGTGGGATTTTGTATGGCGGTGGTCTTTTATTTGAAAACGATTTAATTAATGTCCAAATTTTTGAGAGGGAGGTAAATCGATTAAAGGTAGATGAGAATTCCTGCCAAGATTCTTTTTTTGCTTTGTCAATGATTGTTTTAGCCAAAGAGCGGGTTTTCCGTACTTCGTGCTCGTTTTCTGCAGTTATACAAGATTGAAATTTTCGAAATGCTCTTTTCCGGAGGGCAACAGCTCTTTGGCATTCTGTGTTCCACCACGGGGCAGTACGCTGCCTCGGGTGGTGTTGTGTATGTGTGCGTGTGTGTGGAATGTGCTGGTGTGCTGATGCGAGAATAGTGTTTAAAAATGTGTTAATGTCGGTCTGGGAGTCTGCGGGGTGACTAGTGTCAATGTGTTTTTGAAAGGAGGACCAGTCGGCTTTGCGAAGGTTCCATCTAGGCAGAGAGTAAAAATTAGTCTGTCCTGAAGGGACTTGGAGTTCTAAGTGAATTGGGAAATGATCGCTAAAAAGAGGGTCAGATTGTGCGTTAAATGTAAAAAGAGTCGCGATGCGTGGTGTGGCGAAGGCGAGATCGATGGCGCTGTAAGTCACCTCGCCTCCTGAGTGGTGTACGTGTGTGGGCGATTGGTCGTTAAGGAAGACCAAATTATGCCGGTCCAGTAGGTCCAGCATAATTTGGCCTCGAAGAGAGTTCCGAAGGCAGCCCCACGCCCGACTATGCGCGTTGAAATCGCCCATAATCAGACATGGGGTGTTAATATTTGTAATAAGCTGGGAAAAAGAATCAATGTCTATGTCCTCCGTAGGACGGAAATAAATTGAGATGAGTTATTTCTAGCTGAGCGATTTTAATATTAACGCCGACTGCGTCTAAGGTTGTTTGAAGGTCGATTTGATGATGCAAAAGTTGGTTTGAAATAAGCAAAGCCGAGCCGCCTCGGCGGGGTGATGCATTTACGTTGTTTGTATAAAGGCTATAACCGTAGATTTTAAGAGTATAATTGTTAAAGTCGGCGTCAATAAAATGGGTTTCCTGAACAGCGGCTACTAACGGATTATTATTTAAGACGTAATGTTTGAATTGCCCCCAATGGGATATTAAAGATCTAACATTCCATTGGAGGACAAATTCTGACTGGTTATTATTCATTTTTAGTCGCTGCTGTCCGGGCCGCGCCCTGCGGTCGCTCGGGTGTGCCTATGTATACGGGGCTTCGACTGTGACCGGGACCGGGGTGGCGGGGAGGGGGTCGGGCTCTCCTCTGTGGCCCGGGGGCGGGAGCGGGAGGAGGGGCGGGAGTGGGAGGAGGGGCGGGAGTGGGAGGAGGGGCGGGGTTGGGAGGAGGGGCGGGAGGGCGGGGAGTTGGAGCGGGAGCCATGTTGGGAGCGGGCGGCCTTCAGAGAGGCGGTCCGCATTAGGGTCTCGTCGTCTGACGAGGAGGGTGGGGAGGGTTCCTCCGTGGAACGGGACTCCCTGCGGAGGGAGGGTGACCCGAAGGAGGGAGAGGGAGCCGGGGTGGACTCGGCTGGGGTTGGGCGGGGCAGCACGTTTAGTGGCGGGTAACCCCTCTTCGGGGTTCTGGGCTGCGACTCCGTCTGCGAAGGGAGCAGAGGGCGAGCACCGGGGGTCTGGTTGGCTGGGGCTGCGGTGGGCAGCGGCGGCCACGCGGTGGGGGACAGGGCTGGGGACAGGGATGGCGGGTGACCGGCTCCGTTTTGGAACCGCTCTGCCTCCACAAACGCCACCTGGACCGGACAGCGCCGGAACCAGGCTGGGTGGGCGTCGCCGCAGCCAGCGCAGCACTTCTCTGCGGCGGTGCAGTCATCTGTGTTGTGCTGCATTGCACACTTGCCACAGGTGTCGTTGCGTGAGTGGCAGCTGGCCGTCGAGTGGTTAAACTGCCAGCACTTGCGGCACTGTCGGGGCGGGCGGATCCACCTGGTTACATTAACCTTAATGTAACCGCAGAAGACGCGGCTCGGCAGCTCAAGGCCTTTTAACCGCAGTCTTAGCAGGGGGCTGGGCTGCTCTTGTCTTTTCGACTTGAGCCGCACCACCTCCACCACCCCCTGGGTCGCCAGCTCCCAGAGGATGTCCTCCTCTGAGACGGTTGCCACCTCGGGGCACCAGATGAGGCCCTCCACAGAGTTCAAGTGGAGGGAAACCTCAACCTTCACCGCTACACCGGCGAAGGATTTCAGACGAAGCAGCGCCTCGTTCTGCAGTCCGTTGAACGTCTGCAGGAGCAGAGCGCCAGAGCGGATAGACTTTGCCGTAGCAATGTCCCCACCACAGATCGCGTGAATCCCCCGCCTTATGGCGAAGGGGTTCATGGATCTAAACGGCACAGCGTCGAGCCTCTTCATCAAGAGGAACGCCGGGCCGCTGGGGGATCATCGCTAGGCGGTAGCCTGGCCCCTGGACGAGGCGGGCGGGGCCCCTGAAGGGGGCGGGGAGGGGGACCGTCCAGGGGGACACGCGGTCGCGCGCCGGAAGACCCCAGAGGGGGGTCGGGGGGGTCGGGGTTCCGGGGGGGGGGGGGGGGTAGCCATCGTCGTGGCTCAGGGATAGGATAGGGGCTAACTGTTTACGTTAACTTGCCACACACGACAGAACGTGTTGGCAACTGCAAATTAACTTCCCAAGACTGGAGGGGACCTACGCCGTGGAGGAGGCCTATTGCCAATAAAAAATTGTAACTAATGAATCTACCTACTTAAAAATATCTAAAGACTACCTATCTAGAGGGTCTAACAACCCTGCCACACGCACGTGGACAGGGTTCCGCACCCGGAAGCGGTGGAGGGTGGAGCAGGCTGGCTTGTTGACGTCCAAGGTCCGATGTCGATGAAAGGATGGAGCTGAGCTAGACCAGCGGCCGGTGTTCCTTGCGTATGATGTGGAGATACGTGTTTTTGCCTCTGTACATCTGATTGGGAAATAGAGTGAATACAGCATTGGTTTGCATTTTCAGGTTAGTTTCAATCTGTTAGCATCAGTCTACCCTAAAACAGGTTTTTATGATCCCTTACAGTAGCTGCAGAATCATGTAACAGTAATAATATGCTTCGGAACTACCGGCGATATAGGTGGCGCCACCATCGACATATTGGGAAAAGGTCTCTTAGTAAATCGACTCGCGCTCACCAATTATTGATCTTAGCGGGAAAAGCTCTTCAGATTTCATTTTCTTAATCATCAGCGCCACTTTTTTGTTAAATTCCAATATCATTTTGAGATGGACTAGATGGACACCCTACTGTCTAGCGGCAAGTTTGTGATGAGCTATAAATATAGCTCATCACATTATTGGCCCTAACTTTGTCAATTTTCATTGGATTTCCAATTGAAAATAATACCGACACTCGTCTTGAAAAGGCACACCTTTTGATGGGTAGCTCGTACCGGTAGTTACAATATTATCCGCAATAGAAGCACATGCCCCTGTAACTGCGATACATTTGGGATACATTCTGCCTGTGGTTACAGTTTTAAGTAATTACCTGTCAATTGTGAACCGATTTCCAATTGCAAACTACCAATAGATGCTTCGTAATAAGACGCATTTGTTGATTAGTGGCTGATCGGCGTTCATGTAATAGATCGATTAAATTTTGACAAAGTTTGTTTTTCGTTTACGGTGAATTGACGCTTAGCTCAAAATATTATTGGCTATAACTTTGGCAATTTGCATTGGATTTTCAATTGAAAACAATGTCGACACTCGTCTTGAAAAGACACACTTTTTGATGGGTGGCTAGTACCGGTAGCTGCAATATTAACATTTGACTGCACATCCACACATTTATTTACATCCACCACACACCGATGAACACACATTTAAACACATTTGTGGGTAGGTATATCCAGGGCCGTAAGAACTATGTTCAAGTTGGGGGAGGGGGGGGGGGGCGGAGGTATTCTGAAGTCGATTATTTCCATGCAACGCCCATAGGCGTAATGTTAAAATACAAAATGTTAGGGGGGCGGCTGCCCCCTCCTGTTTCTACGCCTATGGGTATATCACATTTATTTATGCACATGAACATTATGGGTATGTGTTTACGCAACGCCACTCCAACTCTACTCATACAAGGCCATAGTGTACAAATTCACACATTTTCAATCGCGATCAATATACTCACGAGTCGCGACCCAGCGAACGAGGTTGTTAGTGTTGCTTACATGTTGTGATTCAAGGACAGACTTGTGCCGGTATGACGTCACCACTCGTTTTGGTGACGCAATATTATTGTGATGTCATTTGTATTAATATCAATATTTTTCAAATTATGACAAATTGGTACTTTTTTCGGAAAAACGAATGCCAGAACCGTAATCAGGACACTCTTTCCATCATTCCACATGCTTTTCCCAAGGTGTACTATTCCCTTTAACCCCGCGCAGTCCACGGCGCGACAGACAACGGTCGGGTTACCAGTTCGCCTTGGCGGCGAGCAACTATTCTGTCTGCCCTCCCCATCGTCCGTGAAGCCTGCCCGCTGGGTGGAGGACCTTGGTGAGGCCGCTCGACTACAGGCAGCAGTCAGCTGATGGGAAGAAAACCACTAGATGATTGAAAGAAAAACGCTAGGTGTAAAGGGGATCGAAAAAAGCGGCGATAATGACAGTGGGACCCTGCAATCTTCGGTCCTGTTGATTGGCAATATGCATAGGCGTAGGAGCAGGGGGCAGGGGGGGGGGGGAAGCCGCCCCCCAACATTTTGGATTTTAGCATTACGCCTATGGGCGTTGCATGGAAAGAATCGACTTCAGTATGCCTCCTGCCCCCCAACTTGAACATAGTTCCTACGCTCCTGGCAATATGTAGTGTTTTGAGGTTATCAACCAAAAAAAGAACTCTAGTTTTGTATTGCCGCTCCAGACTTGACACTTTCGATGGCCTCAGTCTTTCATTATAGCCGCTGATATATTGTCGACCGTGACGTTTTACTTTGTCACTTTGTCGTTACTTTGTCATGGACCGATAGATAAAACACCCTCGACCGATAGATAAAACACCCTCGCCTACCATCATGAAAACTATCACTTATCTTCTCGTCTTTCATACTATGTTAGTTGTTACCACCTTCGCCGACTGTTCACCGGGTTAACTGTTCAGTGTTCACTGTTCCCTGTGTTCACACATGTGTTCACAAAGGCCCATGTGTGGCTCAAGGGCTCATTTGTGTTCACCTGTGTTCACCTGTGTTCGCTATTAATTTGTGTGCACCTGTGTTCACTATTAATTTGTGTGCACTGTTCACATGTGTTCAGTGTTCACTATTCACATGTGTTCAGTGTTCACTGTTCACTGTACACTGTTACTGTTTACCAGTGCATTGTCCACTGTTCACCTGTAATCAGCATTCATTTTTTATCACTGTTCACCGTTGTTCACTGATAGAATGTCCACTGTTCACCGTCCACCGTTCACCGGTGCGGCGTGCTGGCTTCCCGCCCTGGCAGCGCCGAGTTGAAGGTTGATGACGCGCCAGTCACAACGGAAAACGCCTGAGGCTATAGAGGCACCGCCGCTGCCGCCGCGCGACCGGCTGCCACCAGTTCGTACCACGCGTGCTTCGAGGCTGCGGGGGTCCTGCGTTGAGGAGAAACTCGACCGTGGACGGCACCTTCGTTTGGGAGAAACGCGGGGCTTTAGCGTTGTGAGCGAGTTTGTGCTTCTTGACATGGTGTGCGAAGAGCGAGAGATGTGACGAGAGTGCAGTGTTGAGTGGAAGAGTTTGTGTGTTTGCGAAAGGGCTTGTGGTTGTGGAGTTAGTGACTGCGACTGTTTGAGTGCGAGAGGAGGAGGCGGCGTTTTAGAAGTTGTGTTTCCAGAAGGATCGTCAAAATGGAACTATGCATGCCGGTAAGTCAATGCTGTATTCTCAAATAACAATACTATTTTCTTACGAAGAATAGTCATATAGGCTTAGTAATTACTTGGAGGCAAACGACACGACATATACTGATAGGTGTCGTCATAGTCACTTCACTTCACTTCATAGGTGTCGATTTATATACTTTTGGGGTGGCCTTCGCCCCCCCCCCCCAATGGTACCCTCGCCCCCCCCCCCACATGGTACCCGTTCGGCCCCAATGTTTTTGGCCGCTGGCGGATCCAAGAGGGGAAAAGCGGCCAAGCCTCCAAAACCGCCTGAAATGGGCAATAAATTGACACGTTTCTTTTTTCAAAAGAAAGTCTACGCAGGTTTTACTAAGAACAGTTTGTTTTAAATCACCTCTTTATGTATAAAGATGCGAAATCCGGTGAATTTTTAACATAGTTGCAATGTTTGATTTTTAGGGCATTTTTCCGAAGAAATAGTTTTTTTTATTGATTTCTTTTCAATGGTTTTTAGGGGTCAGAAACCAAAATTTTCACAAATCCGACAATCTATTTTGTAGCCCTTGCCATTTGCTATTTTCTGACGTTTTTATTGCATTTTGCTCAAAATATAGACTTTGTATGATCTCTTAAAGTCTAGCTGATTTTTGTATTCGCCAAAGTCGTGTGTAGTGACGTCACTAAATTCGTAATATCTCCATTTTTGTCGACAAAATTGCTTCATTTATGCACAGAAGACGTAAAATTGGTGTAATTGGTACCCAAAGTTTTACGTTGATATCGCTATTGGTTTTTGAGCTATTGTGAAAATTCGTCAGGGGGAGATATCCCCCCCACCCCTCAGTCAATGGCAGGTTAGCATTGCCGTTTTACTAAATAAGGGTTCCAAGTAAGGACTCGGGCCTTCTGGCGGATGCAGACCGGCCCAAAACGTTGGTTTGTCCGACAAACAGAATTTGTATAACATAATTTAAAATATAACACACAGAAATTGAATTTGTTTGTCCGACAGAATTCCAAAACTCATGAGATTTCGTCGGTTTTTGCAATATGAATTGATTACAAATACTGTCCTTTGTACAAGTTGCCCAGAATTTCTTTAAAATGTGTGAATTTTCAGCCGATTTTGGTGGTTTCGGTAAAGCCATGGCCCCTTGGATCCGTCCCTGTTCGGCCACTGGCGGATCCAGGAGGAGGGGGGCATCAGTGGCAAATGCCCCCCCCCCCCCGCCCACAGGAATCTGGGGGGGGGGGGGGGCATTCAATACAAGTATGCCCCCCCCCCCCGCACGTTCACCATTTTCGGGGTAAATTCGTTAATAAAAAAATTGTCTTTGCAGCTGTCAAAATCCAGCTATCCACAGTCAAAAACCGGAAAATTTCGCGCCGCTTCGCGGCATGACAACTTTCGCAATTGCTTATACAAATTTGGGAAATATGAAAATTAATTTCATTAAGTGTCTGGCAGAGGCTCTCCTTGGCGGCAATTGCTGGCACTGGCGGATCCAGGGGGGAGCATGAGGGGCAAATGCCCCCCCCCCCCACAGGAATCTGGGAGGGGCATTCAATACAAGTATCCCCCCCCCCCCTGCGCGTTCCCTGCGCTGAACGAATCGACACCGCTGGATAACTTCAACTCTCAATTCAACCAATAGCGGGTTATCCACACGCAGCAGATGTTTCCCTGAATAGTTATTACGAAATGCGATCCGGAGGAAATTGTTCGGGTTGTCCTAGTTTCTACGGGTCATGATTTCCACACTATCGTCTGAGCGCGTGGAGTTGTATGTATGGATTATACAGTTATACATGGACTGCAATGGACTACATGGGATACAATGGACTACATGGGCTATAATGGACTACATGGGCTATAATGCAGTCGCGTAACCACCACTGGAGTCACTGAGTATCAGTTCCCAGTAACATTTTCGGATTTTAACATTACGGTTGCATGGGAAGAATCGACTTCAAAGTCTCCACCTACTTTCGGAAGGTGGTTACGCCTATGCTACAATGGACTACATGGGCTACAATGGACTACATGGGCTGCAATGGACTACATGGGCTACAAACTGTCGCATGAAGTTGAGACTGAAAGAAGGCTACATGATTATAGAAGGTTCCCTAAAGGTCACCTGTTTTGGTCAGGCAGCTTCACATTACGTAACGGTCGGCTTTTTCCATCGCAACAGGGCTTCACGTGTTAAACATCGTAGAATAGTTAGAAACATCGTATCATTATTTATCTATATGTTTTAAATGTTTATATGTTTAAAAACCACCTCTTCCTTATTTGTATATATCTACCAGTAAAGCGTCTTGTTGGGTGATGACCGAGCGAGCGCGCTCTGGTAAAGCTAAAACAGATTTTAAATATGAAATGGTAAGGGAGCACACGTGGTAGTAAAACGGTCATTTTAGTCCTCCAGAAAAAATTGTCAGCCTCAATGCATGCCAACATAAAAATTAAGTTGTATTAAATTGTTCATGATCTCCTTTCCCAAATCCGCCAAAAGGGAGTACGTCCTGAGCGATGCATGCTTCAGCGCATAAATTAGTGCTGAGAATAATACGGCCATTTTTTTATCAAGAATCATTTTTGCAAGGTTTGCTGTTCATTTCGACGTTCGCGTGTGCCAACTGCCACGTGCTCTATACCACCTCTATCAGAACGCACCATATTAAAAACAAAATTGATTTGATGGACCTATCCAATGGTGAAAACCCAATCTCAATCGGAGCAGTGGTTGCAAAGTGATTAGCTTCCGAAAAGCGTCTGTATGGCCGGGTCGGGCCGGGTCAAATGTCAATTTGTCTAGTAAGTTGACGAGAAACCTCACGGGGGCTTCACGCTCGCTCGGTAACAATTTGTATTTCTATTCGCCGCGTAATATCCGTTTTTGAAGCCACGAAATTGTATTGCAATACTATATCTTCTCCATAAACATTGTTGCATAATCAGGGACGTTGGAACCGTGGGGGCAGTCGGTTCAACTCGCCCCCCCCTTCCCCCAATTTTGGAGCTGGGGGGGGGGGGGGCAACGCCCCCCCCCCCCAACTTTGTACACGATCACTCGACTCTGTATAACAACAAGGGCATTGTCACTGCCCACCGGAGTTCCAACAGCGGCGTGCAGCGCCGCGAAATTTGGCACAGCTGTTTGGGCATAAATTACCCACACGGTGTTAATTTTTTGACTTCGGGTCATCTCAGGTCAGGTCACCAGGTCAAGTCAAGTGACCCCACCTACAAAATGTTTGCGGTCGTGCCACAGCCAAGGTGATTGACCAAACGGTTTGAAACTCTCAGAATGTCATCAGGTGATAAGTACCTACAATTTGTGTATCATTAATTTTGTATGTCGGTGACCTAAGGTCAGGTCGATTTCGTGACCTCCCCATTATAAGTGAATGGGGAGAATGAAAACACGTATACATCTATAGGAGATGGCTAAATGTGACCAATTTTCACCAGATCCACGAATCTTGTGCAAATGCAAAGCCCTATGTAACATTTGTGTTTTTGACCTCTACGAGGTCAACTTGGGTGACTCCCCAGGTCACGTATGTTTTTTCTTCAATAACTCTTTACCAAATCAAGGTAGAGCAATGGCGTTTCCACCACTGTATTCGCCTTATCGAGACGAATCACCTAATGTAATAGTTGACCCTGACCTCAGGTCAGACCAATTTTTGTATATGGCCTAACTAGGTCACCCAATATATCATTGGATACGTCTCGACACAAATTGGATACGTCTCGACATTGGATACGTCTCGACAAAACACAATGGTGAAATCTGTTGACTCGATCGTGCGTCTGTAAAAAGTTATTCTTAAAAACAATTCGGCAATTATTAGAATGTTTCAAATTAAATGGCTTCTGCTGACCTAACTATTGACCTTAGGTCAATTCTGATGGAACCTTAGCGACAGCAAAAAAACAAAAATATGTATTTCGAACTTTTGTTTTCGCGCGTTGCGTTCTCTTTTATTTATCGAGATATAAACGGTTGTATCATGGACACTCATATAGCCGGAATTTGACCTTCAGTGACCTCTGGTGACCTCAATATTGACCTGACCTAAAAATTACCTGAGTACTTTCGATAGAGCTTATCTCGGGCAATATACCATCGTTTACCGCTTGTCGCTACATTGCGTAGTTTTTTTTAAAAGATCTTAGGGGGGGAATCCCCCCCCCCCCCGGCAGTCCGTGGTTTGTCCGAACCAACGCCAGTGCTCGTGTTAATGGACCTTAATTCGGCAACAGTTAAATAACAAACAAAATAACTAACTTATATACAAGTAGATAAACCCTTTTCTCTTAAAAATGCGTGTGTTCTAATTGCATTGGTTTGCCAGCTCACTTGGTTGAGTACGACTGTATAACGATAAATTCATAAAAAAACGTATCTGAAACATTGACCATAACACCGTAAAACACGGCATAGCATAACTCGGTTGAGCACGACTGTATAACGATAAATTCATAAAAAAACGTATCTGAAACATTGACCATAACACCGTAAAACACGGCATAGCATAACTCGGTTAAAGCCTACATTTGGTGCGAGTATGGTACTCGCACCAAATGTATGCAAAATGCATGATTTTGCCATGGTCAACATGGAGCGAGCCCGACACATCACCTCACCAGCTACCTCAGGTCCGGGAGACAGTCAACCCCGCCGGTTCTGGATTCAGGCACGGTGAAAGCTCCAGTACCGCTCTCCGTTTTTTTGTGATCCTGGTACCAGTGTCGCTCCTTCTTCATGTTTACAAGTTTTTCTCTATTTTGTTTTGCTTGTTAGGCGACCCATTTCCTTATATGACATTGATACCCATGTCCTTAAATATATGACATACTATTGGCGATAAGCAGCATTGGGTATGGAAAAGAGCGGCGCACGTTGCTTCTCTTCAGTCTTACTTTTTGTTGTAGTATTGCCAAAAAGTTCCCCCCCCCCAACTTCAAAGTAGTTCCCACGCCCCTGTAGCATAATTATCGTCATATGTTGTGGCTATTAGGCCACATAGTCGAAGGAATGGAAGTTTCAAAAGAGGACAGACTACTGTCCATGCAATATCGACTGTCCAAACGATGCAGTGTATAGTGCAGTGGTATCTGGCCCTGATCGATGCAGTGTATAGTGCAGTGGTATCTGGCCCCGATCGATGCAGTGTATAGTGCAGTGGTATCTGGTACTGATCGATGCAGTGTATAGTGCAGTGGTATCTGGCCCCGATCGATGCAGTGTATAGTGCAGTGGTATCTGGTCCTGATCGATGCAGTGTATAGTGCAGTGGTATCTGGTTCTGATCGATGCAGTGCAGTGGTATCTGGTCCTGATCGATGCAGTGTATAGTGCAGTGGTATCTGGCCCTGATCGATGCAGTGTATAGTGCAGTGGTATCTGGCCCTGATCGATGCAGTGTATAGTGCAGTGGTATCTGGCCCTGATCGATGCAGTGTATAGTGCAGTGGTATCTGGCCCTGATCGATGCAGTGTATAGTGCAGTGGTATCTGGTCCTGATCGATGCAGTGTATACTGCAGTGGTATCTGGTTCTGATCGATGCAGTGCAGTGGTATCTGGTTCTGATCGATGCAGTGCAGTGGTATCTGGTTCTGATCGATGCAGTGCAGTGGTATCTGGTCCTGATCGATGCAGTGTATAGTGCAGTGGTATCTGGTCCTGATCGATGCAGTGTATAGTGCAGTGGTATCTGGCCCTGATCGATGCAGTGTATAGTGCAGTGGTATCTGGTCCTGATCGATGCAGTGTATAGTGCAGTGGTATCTGGTCCTGATCGATGCAGTGTATAGTGCAGTGGTATCTGGTCCTGATCGATGCAGTGTATAGTGCAGTGGTATCTGGTCCTGATCGATGCAGTGTATAGTGCAGTGGTATCTGGTCCTGATCGATGCAGTGCAGTGGTATCTGGTCCTGATCGATGCAGTGTATAGTGCAGTGGTATCTGGTCCTGATCGATGCAGTGTATAGTGCAGTGGTATCTGGTCCTGATCGATGCAGTGTATAGTGCAGTGGTATCTGGTCCTGATCGATGCAGTGCAGTGGTATCTGGTCCTGATCGATGCAGTGTATAGTGCAGTGGTATCTGGTCCTGATCGATGCAGTGCAGTGGTATCTGGTCCTGATCGATGCAGTGTATAGTGCAGTGGTATCTGGTCCTGATCGATGCAGTGTATAGTGCAGTGGTATCTGGCCCTGATCGATGCAGTGTATAGTGCAGTGGTATCTGGCCCTGATCGATGCAGTGTATAGTGCAGTGGTATCTGGCCCTGATCGATGCAGTGTATACTGCAGTGGTATCTGGCCCTGATCGATGCAGTGTATACTGCAGTGGTATCTGGTTCTGATCGATGCAGTGTATAGTGCAGTGGTATCTGGTCCTGATCGATGCAGTGTATAGTGCAGTGGTATCTGGTTCTGATCGATGCAGTGTATAGTGCAGTGGTATCTGGTCCTGATCGATGCAGTGTATAGTGCAGTGGTATCTGGTCCTGATCGATGCAGTGTATAGTGCAGTGGTATCTGGCCCTGATCGATGCAGTGTATACTGCAGTGGTATCTGGTCCTGATCCATGCAGTGTATAGTGCAGTGGTATCTGGCCCTGATTGATGCAGTGTATAGTGCAGTGGTATCTGGCCCTGATCGATGCAGTGTATACTGCAGTGGTATCTGGTCCTGATCGATGCAGTGTATAGTGCAGTGGTATCTGGTCCTGATCGATGCAGTGTATAGTGCAGTGGTATCTGGCCCTGATCGATGCAGTGTATAGTGCAGTGGTATCTGGTCCTGATCGATGCAGTGCAGTGGTATCTGGTCCTGATCGATGCAGTGTATAGTGCAGTGGTATCTGGCCCCGATCGATGCAGTGTATAGTGCAGTGGTATCTGGTCCTGATCGATGCAGTGTATACTGCAGTGGTATCTGGTCCTGATCGATGCAGTGTATAGTGCAGTGGTATCTGGTCCTGATCGATGCAGTGTATAGTGCAGTGGTATCTGGTCCTGATCGATGCAGTGCAGTGGTATCTGGTCCTGATCGATGCAGTGCAGTGGTATCTGGTCCTGATCGATGCAGTGCAGTGGTATCTGGCCCTGATCGATGCAGTGTATAGTGCAGTGGTATCTGGCCCTGATCGATGCAGTGCAGTGGTATCTGGTCCTGATCGATGCAGTGCAGTGGTATCTGGTCCTGATCGATGCAGTGCAGTGGTATCTGGCCCTGATCGATGCAGTGTGCAGTGTATAGTGCAGTGGTATCTGGCCCTGATCGAAGCAGTGTATAGTGCAGTGGTATCTGGCCCTGATCGATGCAGTGTATAGTGCAGTGGTATCTGGTCCTGATCGATGCAGTGTATAGTGCAGTGGTATCTGGCCCTGATCGATGCAGTGTATACTGCAGTGGTATCTGGTCCTGATCGATGCAGTGTATAGTGCAGTGGTATCTGGTCCTGATCGATGCAGTGTATAGTGCAGTGGTATCTGGTCCTGATCGATGCAGTGTATAGTGTAGTGGTATCTGGCCCTGATCGATGCAGTGTATAGTGCAGTGGTATCTGGCCCTGATCGATGCAGTGTATAGTGCAGTGGTATCTGGTCCTGATCGATGCAGTGTATAGTGCAGTGGTATCTGGCCCTGATCGATGCAGTGTATACTGCAGTGGTATCTGGTCCTGATCGATGCAGTGTATAGTGCAGTGGTATCTGGCCCTGATCGATGCAGTGTATAGTGCAGTGGTATCTGGTTCTGATCGATGCAGTGTATAGTGCAGTGGTATCTGGTCCTGATCGATGCAGTGTATAGTGCAGTGGTATCTGGTCCTGATCGATGCAGTGTATAGTGCAGTGGTATCTGGTCCTGATCGATGCAGTGTATAGCGCAGTGGTATCTGGTCCTGATCGATGCAGTGTATAGTGCAGTGGTATCTGGCCCTGATCGATGCAGTGTATAGTGCAGTGGTATCTGGTCCTGATCGATGCAGTGTATAGCGCAGTGGTATCTGGTCCTGATCGATGCAGTGTATAGTGCAGTGGTATCTGGCCCTGATCGATGCAGTGTATAGTGCAGTGGTATCTGGTCCTGATCGATGCAGTGCAGTGGTATCTGGCCCTGATCGATGCAGTGTATAGTGCAGTGGTATCTGGTTATGATCGATGCAGTGCAGTGGTATCTGGTCCTGATCGATGCAGTGTATAGTGTAGTGGTATCTGGCCCTGATCGATGCAGTGTATAGTGCAGTGGTATCTGGTTCTGATCGATGCAGTGCAGTGGTATCTGGTCCTGATCGATGCAGTGTATAGTGTAGTGGTATCTGGCCCTGATCGATGCAGTGTATAGTGCAGTGGTATCTGGCCCTGATCGCTGCAGTGTATAGTGCAGTGGTATCTGGCCCTGATCGATGCAGTGTATAGTGCAGTGGTATCTGGTTCTGATCGATGCAGTGTATAGTGCAGTGGTATCTGGCCCTGATCGATGCAGTGCAGTGGTATCGGGCCCTGATCGATGCAGTGTATAGTGCAGTGGTATCTGGCCCTGATGGATGCAGTGTATAGTGCAGTGGTATCTGGTCCTGATCGATGCAGTGTATAGTGCAGTGGTATCTGGTCCTGATCGATGCAGTGCAGTGGTATCTGGTCCTGATCGATGCAGTGTATAGTGCAGTGGTATCTGGCCCTGATCGATGCAGTGTATAGTGCAGTGGTATCTGGCCCTGATGGATGCAGTGTATAGTGCAGTGGTATCTGGTCCTGATCGATGCAGTGTATAGTGCAGTGGTATCTGGCCCTGATCGATGCAGTGTATAGTGCAGTGGTATCTGGCCCTGATCGATGCAGTGTATAGTGCAGTGGTATCTGGTTCTGATCGATGCAGTGTATAGTGCAGTGGTATCTGGCCCTGATCGATGCAGTGCAGTGGTATCTGGCCCTGATCGATGCAGTGTATAGTGCAGTGGTATCTGGCCCTGATCGATGCAGTGGATAGTGCAGTGGTATCTGGCCCTGATCGATGCAGTGTATAGTGCAGTGGTATCTGGTTCTGATCGATGCAGTGTATAGTGCAGTGGTATCTGGCCCTGATCGATGCAGTGCAGTGGTATCTGACCCTGATCGATGCAGTGTATAGTGCAGTGGTATCTGGCCCTGATCGATGCAGTGTATAGTGCAGTGGTATCTGGCCCTGATCGATGCAGTGTATAGTGCAGTGGTATCTGGTCCTGATCGATGCAGTGTATAGTGCAGTGGTATCTGGTCCTGATCGATGCAGTGTATAGTGCAGTGGTATCTGGTCCTGATCGATGCAGTGTATAGTGCAGTGGTATCTGGTCCTGATCGATGCAGTGTATAGTGCAGTGGTATCTGGCCCTGATCGATGCAGTGTATAGTGCAGTGGTATCTGGTTCTGATCGATGCAGTGTATAGTGCAGTGGTATCTGGCCCTGATCGATGCAGTGTATACTGCAGTGGTATCTGGTCCTGATCGATGCAGTGTATAGTGCAGTGGTATCTGGTCTTGATCGATGCAGTGCAGTGGTATCTGGTCCTGATCGATGCAGTGTATAGTGCAGTGGTATCTGGTCCTGATCGATGCAGTGTATAGTGCAGTGGTATCTGGTCCTGATCGATGCAGTGTATAGTGCAGTGGTATCTGGTCCTGATCGATGCAGTGTATAGTGCAATGGTATCTGGCCCTGATCGATGCAGTGTATAGTGCAGTGGTATCTGGTCCTGATCGATGCAGTGTATAGTGCAGTGGTATCTGGTCCTGATCGATGCAGTGCAGTGGTATCTGGTCCTGATCGATGCAGTGCAGTGGTATCTGGTCCTGATCGATGCAGTGTATAGTGCAGTGGTATCTGGTCCTGATCGATGCAGTGTATAGTGCAGTGGTATCTGGTCCTGATCGATGCAGTGCAGTGGTATCTGGTCCTGATCGATGCAGTGCAGTGGTATCTGGTCCTGATCGATGCAGTGTATAGTGCAGTGGTATCTGGTCCTGATCGATGCAGTGCAGTGGTATCTGGTCCTGATCGATGCAGTGCAGTGGTATCTGGTCCTGATCGATGCAGTGTATAGTGCAGTGGTATCTGGTCCTGATCGATGCAGTGCAGTGGTATCTGGTCCTGATCGATGCAGTGCAGTGGTATCTGGTCCTGATCGATGCAGTGCAGTGGTATCTGGTCCTGATCGATGCAGTGCAGTGGTATCTGGTCCTGATCGATGCAGTGTATAGTGCAGTGGTATCTGGTCCTGATCGATGCAGTGTATAGTGCAGTGGTATCTGGTCCTGATCGATGCAGTGTATAGTGCAGTGGTATCTGGTTCTGATCGATGCAGTGTATAGTGCAGTGGTATCTGGTCCTGATCGATGCAGTGTATAGTGCAGTGGTATCTGGTCCTGATCGATGCAGTGTATACTGCAGTGGCATCTGGCCCTGATCGATGCAGTGTATAGTGCAGTGGTATCTGGTCCTGATCGATGCAGTGTATAGTGCAGTGGTATCTGGTCCTGATCGATGCAGTGTATAGTGCAGTGGTATCTGGCCCTGATCGATGCAGTGTGCAATGTATAGTGCAGTGGTATCTGGCCCTGATCGATGCAGTGTATAGTGCAGTGGTATCTGGTCCTGATCGATGCAGTGTATAGTGTAGTGGTATCTGGCCCTGATCGATGCAGTGTATAGTGCAGTGGTATCTGGCCCTGATCGATGCAGTGTATAGTGCAGTGGTATCTGGTCCTGATCGATGCAGTGTATAGTGCAGTGGTATCTGGCCCTGATCGATGCAGTGTATAGTGCAGTGGTATCTGGTCTTGATCGATGCAGTGCAGTGGTATCTGGTCCTGATCGATGCAGTGTATAGTGCAGTGGTATCTGGTCCTGATCGATGCAGTGTATAGTGCAGTGGTATCTGGTCCTGATCGATGCAGTGTATAGTGCAGTGGTATCTGGTCCTGATCGATGCAGTGTATAGTGCAGTGGTATCTGGCCCTGATCGATGCAGTGTATAGTGCAGTGGTATCTGGTCCTGATCGATGCAGTGTATAGTGCAGTGGTATCTGGTCCTGATCGATGCAGTGCAGTGGTATCTGGTCCTGATCGATGCAGTGCAGTGGTATCTGGTCCTGATCGATGCAGTGTATAGTGCAGTGGTATCTGGCCCTGATCGATGCAGTGTATAGTGCAGTGGTATCTGGCCCTGATCGATGCAGTGTATAGTGCAGTGGTATCTGGCCCTGATCGATGCAGTGTATACTGCAGTGGTATCTGGCCCTGATCGATGCAGTGCTGTGGTATCTGGTTCTGATCGATGCAGTGTATAGTGCAGTGGTATCTGGTCCTGATCGATGCAGTGTATAGTGCAGTGGTATCTGGCCCTGATCGATGCAGTGTATAGTGCAGTGGTATCTGGTCCTGATCGATGCAGTGTATAGTGCAGTGGTATCTGGTCCTGATCGATGCAGTGTATAGTGCAGTGGTATCTGGCCCTGATCGATGCAGTGTATAGTGCAGTGGTATCTGGTCCTGATCGATGCAGTGTATAGTGCAGTGGTATCTGGCCCTGATCGATGCAGTGTATAGTGCAGTGGTATCTGGCCCTGATCGATGCAGTGTATAGTGCAGTGGTATCTGGTCCTGATCGATGCAGTGTATACTGCAGTGGTATCTGGCCCTGATCGATGCAGTGTATAGTGCAGTGGTATCTGGTCCTGATCGATGCAGTGTATAGTGCAGTGGTATCTGGTCCTGATCGATGCAGTGTATAGTGCAGTGGTATCTGGCCCTGATCGATGCAGTGTATAGTGCAGTGGTATCTGGTTCTGATCGATGCAGTGTATACTGCAGTGGTATCTGGCCCTGATCGATGTGCGTCAGCACGTTTGTCAGCACGGCCTGAGCATGGCTACCTTTATGGTCACATCATTCTGCCCACATGACGTAGGCGGAATACTGGGTCATGATTGGTAGGCAGGCAGAATACTGGGCCGTGATTGGTGCTGACAAACGTGCTGACAAGCGTGCTGACACACATCGATCAGGGCCTTTGTTTCTGGAATTTTCGGATTTGATTGATAGTACATTCAGAGCAGTTTTCCAGATCATATCTTTGTTGGATCTAAGCCAACAACGGTACATTGGAAATTGATAGGTACGTACTCTATAGCCTTTTAGCAGATTTGTTCTTGCAGCTTATGTCATCTGCATGATTTAATAATGCACTGATCCTCATACTACGCTCCAAGGCTGATCATTGATCAGGTGTAGAGCAGGTGGAACTTTTATGAATACATGACGTAGCCCGTTTATGATATTGACCTTTTTGGCTCACCATTTTGGCAGTCTGCTTTATATGACATTGTCTGTTGGTACTAACATGGCGAATCACAAATCACCCAATATTTCTGTCCAATACTTACGCCAATACCTTTTCATAGCTTGTGATGCGTAATATTGTCGGAGCTCGGCGTCGGTTTGTGAAAGTACTCAAGGGTACTTCGGTAGTCCCCCGAATGCCATTTCATCATTGAGCCATTATCAAATAATGACGACGACCTTCAAGTAGCTGGCAAAGTCAAGAGAACATTCCGTTGATCTGCTTTGCTAATCGTGACCACGGCTGGTCACGATTCATGAATATGAAGCTGCATTCAGTTCATGGATCTACTGAATGTGAGTTATATTTCGAGCCAACGTTATGTGAGGTGTGATACCTAATATTACCAGCATTCCTTATACTTTTTATCAAAATATTATGAAAAAAAATCCTAAAAAATAGCAGGTTAGATAAACAAGGATAAGAATTAAGGATAGAATTAAGGACATATTGCACTGCGTACTTGTAAAATAGGAATAACAGAAATAAAAAAATAGTTGAGCATATCAAAATAGTCCAAACCAGCGAACAATAAAACTCAATGGAAGTTACAATTTGCCTATATGCATGCCATGATACGTTTTCCGCGAATCATTCAATAATCATATAAATACCCCGGCCACCAGAATGCTGATTGATTTGTATGTATGCAACCTAGCTCCTAATGCAACATCCAAGCCCTTTGAAGAAGTCCGTAATGGCAGTGCAGCCAGAGCTCTAAGAGCCATGAGAGCATGACTATAGATTTGAATGGCTTTTCACGTCGTGCACGTGAATAAATCGGCAAGATAAGACAGAATGCAGAGTACGGAATGGTAAGGCCACTCTATTAGATTAGCTATATAGCTATATTTGTATAATGTGTACTCCATTTATAGTTATGTCGTCATGCTATCTCGTGATCTATCCACCTACCCTTTCACTGTTTGTTCAATAGTCTCTGATGATGATTGAGGTTCACGGGCGCACCGACTACTGAGTCATACGGCGTCCGATTCAATAATCTCTAAATCAAAGTCCGGGCCTAAAGTCCAACGAACTTTCCTCATCAATAGCGATTAAGCATGAAGGCCAATATCATCTGTCCCCAATTCAGAGCATATAACTATACTTCAGCATCATCGCACAATCCTACTACAGTTCCACGATAGTTCAGCTGCTACCCAATGTGCAGTCACTAGTCTCGCCCTGCCGTTGAGCGGCTTAGCAATCCCAACACAATCATATCTCAATCACCACTCACCATGGCAGTCGATAGCAATCCATAACTCGAGGACAGGCATAGTTCAATCTTGATTGCAGCACCAGCGGTATTGATTTGTATCAAGGAACTTTTCAATACTGCAGCGTGCTGCATTCTATTCAACGTTTCGTTACGTTTCGTTACGTTTCGTTACGTTTCGTTACGTTTCGTTACGTTTCGTTACGTTTCGTTACGTTTCGTTACGTTTCGTTACGTTTCGTTACGTTTCGTTACGTTTCGTTACGTTTCGTTACGTTTCGTTACGTTTAACGTTACGTTTCTATTCCACGCCTCATTCCATGGTGTCCCAATCCAGTCCCACAATAGTCCCGCTGCCATACCGGGACGTCGCCCCAGCATTTTCCCACCAAGTAGAAGCCATAACGTCCCATTAAGTCTCTTTATCTTTCGCAATCCATCACAAGCATGGTTAGGGACCGCCGCTAACACAAGGTCTCCCAGCCATAGAGACCAGATTACCGCAGGCGACCAAGGGATATTCGCACGTATTGGCATCGTATACCGGGCGCTTTTAAACAGGACAAGTAATGTTGTCGAGAACAGGTCTTTTCAATAGTGTAAAAAGTAAAAACAGAGTGTATGGTGGAACATTCTGATAATTTGCTTAAAATATCTATAGAATTAGTTGTATTTCAGAAGTGGAAGGAAAAATATTTCACTTTTTTACCCTCCCTCATATTGTGAAATCGCACCTGACAAGTGTTTTAGCAAACCTTCCTTTGTGTATCATCCCCACACAAGGTTTGTTACTAACCGCCCCAGGCTATCCAGCGGCACCCCGAACGAGAAGCCCAATATCACCGCGGCCTGCCAGGTCTGAAGAATAGGGTCCGACGCCTCGGGCTGTCTTACACACCCACACTGGTCTATGATTATCCTTACCGCCTCTGCTACCGCCGCATGACGGGGTGGTCTGAAGAGCTACTTATAGCATGGCAAGTCACGTCATGGTGGCTGCCAGTGTCTTGGGTTTTATTGTAGCGTGCATTGAACAAAATATGAGTGAATATGAGTCGTATTTAACGTTAGATTTGAACGTCTAAGCGCGTGTTTGAAGTTAAGTATGATAATTGCTACTGGAATAAATCAAGCCATTCAGTCAACGCTCCAAAAAGAAAAGAAAAATGAAGTACAGATTCAAAAATATCAACCAAACATTGAACTACTCTCTACCAACGCTGCAGT